>CM019829.1:78546162-78813670 GCA_009763385.1 Coix lacryma-jobi var. lacryma-jobi
TACTGTTGCTGCTACTACAGCTGCTGCTGCTGCTGCTGCTCCTGCTGCTGCTGCTGCTGCTACTGCTACTACTGCTGCTGCTCCTGCTGCTCCTGCTGCTGCTGCTGCTACTGCTACTGCTACTACTGCTGTTGCTACTGCTGCTACTGCTACTACTACTACTACTACTACTACTACTACTACTGCTGTTACTGCTGCTACTGCTGCTGCTGCTACTACTGCTGCTGCTACTACTACTACTACTACTACTACTACTGCTCCTACTACTACTGCTGCTGCTGCTGCTACTGCTGCTACTACTGCTACTACTACTGCTGCTGCTGCTGCTACTACTACTACTGCTGCTACTACTGCTGCTGCTGCTGCTGCTCCTGCTGCTCCTGTTGCTGCTGCTGCTACTGCTGCTGCTACTGCTACTACTACTGCTACTACTACTGCTGCTATTGCTGCTGCACTGTTATCTTGATGTAATAATTAATTAGACAAGTTCAACTCGGTTAACATTAAGAGTAGTTTGGGGGCTTAGTTTGGTTGCTACTTCTATACCAGTGCTTGTGGTACTATTACTACTAGCCTACTACTGCTACTACTTATATGCAACCAGTGATGCTTACTAAATTTGGGTGTCATGAACTTGCTTATTTGCTTTCGAATTGCTTTCTTCCTATGATGAATGCATTGCCACTTTTTTGATGGATTCAGTATCGGTTATGATCTTGGACTTGTGAGGTACTGGACCATTGTAACTCTTCTTATGGTTTTCATGATTGTCATCAAGGCATGAGACACGTCCATGCCCATGAAACTGCCGTTCATACAGGATGGCCTGATGGTTGGGCTGGACGAGTCTCATGGTTCCATGGCTGTCATGATGTTATATCTCTATAATCTATATGAAACATCCTTTAGCTCCAAGTCCAATGATTTTTGAAATGGCAATACAATTTGAGGCAAATTTTCATTGTATCTTGCTCTCCTATCCTCTACTACTAATCTACTCTACTACTACTCTACTCTACTCTACTCCTACTCCTTTTAAAGATGTGTTGAGGCAATGGCATATGCAATGATGTGTACTCTGGGCCAAGTACTTTTGAAGTTTAGTCGACAAAGAAGTACTCTTAGATGTGATATTTACTTAGAAGAGCCGACGCTGTCGTCACAACCCTCGCAGTCTCCTATGGGTCATCATGACCTTGATGATGACAATGACAACAATGATCTAGTAGGCACTCCCCCATGCACGAGCAATCCACATGGAGATACAGGGTCAGGACCGGGCACTGCTACACCACCGCAGGCAAGCGATCGAAACGAAAAGAGTAAAAAATATCCTCCCCCACTGACAAAGGGTATGCAACAAGAGAATACTACAACTCCCACAAAAAGTGGCGTCGACTATGGCAAGTTGAATAGGATCGCCCATGAAGTAGCCAAAGAGTATGAAAGCTCAACCCATTTTGACAGGTACGCTTCTGCCAACCAACGTCATAGTACAACATGCGCGGAGATTCTTGCAGAGTTTGTCACTCCTAATCATCTCAAGTACAGGATGCCATCACCAGCGGGTTGGCCCCTTTCCGATGATTGTCCCGACCGGTACGTGCATGGGAAGTTCATGTTGACTTTAGGCCAGCTCGTAACTGAAGAGCCGTGGTAGGTGAAGAGGTTCCATCTCTAGTACATGGAAGCGGCGAAAAGAGGCCTTGAAAGTTTTGTTCTGAAGGTTCCCGCGGAGTATTTCTACTTGACCTCTGATGCTTACGTCGTAGTAGATTTGCATGACATGCATCGGTTACTGCGGCGCAAGAACCTCGACGTGGCCCAAGTCACATTGTTTGCCTTGTAAGTGAATCACGAGTTTTCAGTGTGTTGCATCCATGTCGGTTTGGTAAGAAGCTAATAACAATAACATGATTTGTCCTTGCAGGATGCAGGCCCACATATGCAAGGAAGTAGGCAAAAATGTTAATTTCCTCTCTCCCATGCACATTTCTGAGAAATGCATCGCGGGTTATGATATACCAAATAACCATGAAAAGCTTGTGGGCTTGGACGGAGCAGAGAGAGAGGCGGCCCGCAAACTTCTGCGTAACCAAATGAAGTTTAACGCAGGAACATATGTGTTTAGATGCATGAGAGAGGTCAAGGGACGTGGGTACATGATTGCCGCCCACCAGTTCGGGTAAGTCAAAAGAAAACTATCACATAGTTACTATTACGATCATAGCTTCTCACGTATTTGAAGGTTGTAATTTTACGTTGTTTCAATGGTCCAGCCAAGGCATCAAGGGATTGCATTTCTCATATATCCTCAGGATGGGAGGGCAATAGTGTTTGACTCTTTGGATACTCCAAAAGAATGTTACAAGGAGTTTGAAAGCGTATTGAGATTGTAAGTGACGATACTTCTTTTTTATTTAACATATGTGGTAAATTGGTCGTGACAATGTGGTTTCGTACAGCGCTTACCAAAATTACTTGGAGGAACCAGATTGTATTGATCTTAGAACTAAAAAGCAGAAGAAGAAGTATAAAAACAACCTGCAAGTCTGGCACAACTTCCCGGTATGTTTGAAAACTCATATGTGTACTTATTAGTATATCGTGAAAACTCTATATGTTCTGAACGATTGTGTATTACATGCAGTGCTTCAAACTACCACCCGACACATTATTATGTGGATAATATGATTGTGAGTACCTAAGAGAGACCGGTAAGTTTAGCAACAGCTACAAGGTACTCATGAAAGAACTACATGGCTGGCAAAATAAGCCATTCAACAAAGAGACCATAACTTGCATTGTTGCGGACATTTGTTCATTCCTCATGCACCATTGCGTGCATGAGGGTGGAAGGTTCTTCAACATGGAAAGCCCGTTAGCGGATGACGACAAGTATGAGAGCATTCGAAAGTGGAGCACCCATCTGAACATCAAGGATTACATGTTGCCAGATATATAATTTTTAAAATGTTGAATTATAAAGTTTAATGCATGTAATTGAACAATGATACGTTGTTGTGACATATATGTACTCGAAGGAGTACTGCTAGTTGAACGAATGTGTTTGTGACTTTATTAATTGTGTCTTTGCTTCCAACGTGAACAGGAAATTCAATTCAATTTTAAAACAAATTTTTTTAAAAAAATTGTAAAACAATTAACCGAGGCGGTCACCCTTAAGAAACCACCTCGGTTAATATTTTAATAGAGGCGGGCGCATTACATTAACCGCCTCTGTTAAAATATTAACCGAGGCGGTTGCTTTAAGTTGCCTGCCTCAGTAAAAGTATTAACCGAGGTGGTCTCTTGGCCCGCCTCGGTTAAGTTTTGATTAACCGAGGCCTATGGTCCGAGGCGGACGGTTTGCCCGCCTCGGTTAATCTATTTCGCCCACCTCGGTTAAGCTTTCTGTAGTAGTGTAATTACCTAGCCTCCTCCTGACTAGATCAAGAATCTGAGCTTCCCTCGACTAGGGTCTAGGGGGGTCTAGGGTTGAGATGCCTTCAGGGAGGGGGGGGTCTAGGGTTGCTTTTATAGCCTAGTGGGATGAACTGTACCCCTCGGATCAAACCGACCTTGAACAAGGGCTTCGATGCGTCGAAGAGGTCGATTAGGTCACGTTCCACGAAGATGGACCGAGAAGGCTCCTGGCCACGGCCTCCGCCCTGGGGGTGGGGTCGGCCGGCCCCACCTGGTGGCCACCTAGCCCCTCCGGTGTGGTGTCTTCTGGTGTCTTCTAGATCCTTCTAGAGCCCTTTCCCGATTGGTTTGCACAACGAGTTGTGGCGTGGTTGGATTCCTTGTCGTCATCTTCCTATCTGGTCCCTGGATAAGTCTGGTATTTTGTAGCTGATTGAATCTTGTCTGTTACACCCCTGATCATTGTATGGATAATGCTTCTAGAGTGTTCTAGAGTTTTCCAAGTTATATTCATTGAGGACTCTTGCTACGGGACTCCAAATATGGCAAATGATATGTCCATTTCGATTGTCTCGATGAGCTCTACACAATGGTGTGCTCTGACTCTTCACTTGAGATACTTTCTTATGATGAAATATTGAATATCAGCAACACAAGTGATTACAACACAACTTGTGGAACTCGTTAGAATCAAACCCTATAGCTACACTCTTTGGATCATTTCAGATCATTTGCAGGGTTAGTTGAGGGTTTAAAATAGGAGTTAACTACCATCAACAAGTTCCCCCAAGCTTAACCTTTGCTAGTCCCTTAGCAAACATTAGCTGGAATATTATGATGGATTAGAAGTTACTATTATGCTTTCACATATCAAGAGTACATCAGTGTTCAAACAAAAAATCTCCTCCAAATTAGAATCAATCATTTCAACTTTCAAACTTACCTCTTACCTTTAACTGTGGTGCTTGTAGCTTTCACTTGGGTCTTGAGCAATTTGAAAAGCAGAATGATCAAGTTAAACACTATGTCTCAAGTTCTTCGATCTACCTTCATTTTGGAGTTTTGTAAGATTTTCAAAATAAATCTCAGAGATTCCTTCATATGATCCTTTCAAGTGTCTTTCATCTATGGTATTTGTGGATTCTCTCCTAAGGCAGTGAATGTTGTGCCTTCTCTCACCCTATAACTAATAAGCTTTTTGTGGAGTTCATAGGTGGGAAACAATCTGTACATCCTTACATAGCATATATTGCATAGTCAAAGCATGGATCCAGAGAAACTTGGCATACAATCAAATGAAGATGTGCATGTGTGTGGACCTATATGTGGAATGGATGTGTATGGTGGAACATTAGCGATAAACAATTGTGAGGGTGAAAAACACAGTGATGACGATGTAGACATAATGATGGATAATGGGTGTAGACCTTATTACTTTACTTTGCTCCTTATGAAGATACTTCTCTCTCTTTTATGACTCCTGCTAAAGACAACATGGGCTGTCATTTTTTTCTTTGTTCTTTTTTCAGGTGGGTATCAAAACACCCCTAATTCTACTATCGGACACTTGTCCATTTTTTGCTTTTTCTTTTCTTTCTTTTCTTTTTTAGATAACTTTTGCATAGCTCATGCATCTTTTTGCAGCACAAAGTTTGAAGAGATAACAATAATGTATTGGAGCACTTATGATTGACAATGAAGGCATAAAAGGTCATATGGATGAAGGGAATATTTTGGGTTATTCACTCCCAGGATAGAAGTGGAACATTTTTGAGTGGATCTAAATGGAAGGCATGTTGTTGCATACTCCCAGTGTAGAAGCAACATATATGGGTGGAGTGTACGTGATCTTGATTTTAACTGTATGGTGAGTCTCTAAGGGTCAACACGATTTGACAACACTCAATACATATGGAAGCAGTAAATATAAAGAGTGGACTTCCTAGTCTATCAAGCATGTATATCAGGTTGTGGTAGGAATTTCAAACACTCATCATAGAGGATCTCATCATGTAGTACTTTTAAGTTTTCAGAGGATAAATCTCCAGAACTCTAGTATCACTAGGAACAAGATAAATAGCAGTTCAACCTTTTCATATCATACTCGTCAAACACCTAGACTTAGGTCAAACTTTTGCAACCCATAAGTTTCAGATTCAAAGCAAATTTTCATATTAAAATAATCTTATCCAAAACTCAAGAAAATTAAAGACTGAACACTAGGCACTTGAAAAGAATTATGACAGAGCAACTATTCATCATCTCCATACAAATTAATTATATTTTCCTAGAGCTCAATTTGTTAGAGCATGTTTTTATTCTAGATCATCATTATTCATTTATTGACTCTAACATTAAACACACACACTCTAAGACAAAAGATATTATATGAAAAGCTAATAATAATAAAGTTATACCTTAATCACGAAAATAATGGGGGTGCATCTTCCCCAAGCTAATACCTTCGATAGCGTCGAGCCATCATGTGCCCGAATATTTTTGTTCCTTTTCTTTTTAAGGGTGAGCCTTCATGTTCTCACATATTTTTAGTGTTTTTCATTTTAAAGGTGAGCCTTCATGTGCTCACATATTTTTGGTGTTTTCTGTTTTTAAAATATAATTCGAAAATACATATACCTCGGTTAACAGGGAGCCTTTTCCCCCAAGCTAGATGCTCACGTGTTCGTTCTCTTGGTAGCGTAGATGTACTTCACTCCTCTAGTCATTAATGGATGGTTGTTGCTTTTGTCCTTCTAGAGTGGATGAAGTTATCTGACCTTCTAACTGTTTCCTGCTAAACTCAAATAGACAACAAAGCTTGTAGAACTGATTAAGCGTTAGTGGTAAAACCGTATATGCCTTCTCGAGCCTTATAGATGTTTAAGCAAGCATGATTCAATAAGATATTTATAATAATATATTTTTGATTTTTTTATTTTTATATGCAGATGCAAAAAACAAGAAATTATTATTATTATTTTGTGCCTCCATAGTAAATAGTTAGACTTATTCACATGGGGCTTCAAGAGTTTTTCTTTTTAGATGCAATGTGATAATGCAACATGATTATTTTTATTTTCTCAATGCAATATTAAAATGCTTATGGATAACATATGATGATGCAATAGAATGACTTTGGATTAAATATGAGAAATATGCAGGAAAGGAAATATGAGGATAATTACCGATTTTTACCTTTTGGCGAAGGTTCGGATATTTAGGTCCGACGAACCGAACCTTCCCATGGTTCAGACCTCCCAAGGTGTGTCAAACGTTTGAAAAGTTGTTACCGGTTGTACCTCTTTAGGTGCGGACTTTTTCTTCCATACTTTCTTGGTCTGAGTCTTCACCTCCTGTGGTTCACTATCTTGAGGTTTCTCTTCTTCTTCCTTTTCTGGGACAACGTCACTAGCTTCTTCTTTGTGATTGGCCTCTCCATTCTTGATGGCTTGTCTTCTTTGGCGTTGAGAGCGGCGTCTTTCACTTTTATTCTTCTTGAGTGCTTCATTGGGTATGTAGTTGATGAAGTAGCATCGTACCTTCTCTCCAAGAAAGTGAAAATGGATTTCCCCTTGCTTCATGTAGATGATTGCACTTGTAGTGTAGAGGAACAATCTTCCTAGGATGAGGCGGACATCATCGTCTTCTCCCATGTCGAGAACCAAGAAGTCTGTGGGGACTTCATGATCTCTAATTCTGACTACGATGTCTTCCACCATTCCTTCTAGAAATCGGACCGATTGGTCGGCTAGCCTTACCTTCAAGTATGTTAGGCACAGTAGTGCATCATGAAATAAATGTTTATATGTTACCGTAGACATGATGTTGACACTTGAGCCGATGTCGCGGAATGTGTTGTAGAAGATACTCTCCTTGATCATGCAGTCAATGGTAGGTACTCCTGGATCGTACATTTTCTCAAGGCGTAGTGGAGGAAGAGTGGGATCTTCTGATGGTTCGACAGTGTTGACCATCCATACTGGTTCTTGTTCTTGTGGCTTCATCTTGTTCCTCCTGCTTTTATTATTGTTCTTCTTTTTTGAGATGACAGGAGCATCCTCGTACTCATATGGTGACTGAGGATGTACACGAGTCTTGAGTGTGTGATTCTTGAAACTAAACTTCTCCTTCCTATTGTTGATTGTGAAGCATATCTTGGCGCTTTCGGTGTAGATGATGGCTTTAGTTTTACTTAAGAATGGTGTTCCCAAAATGATGGGTGCTCTTTCATCTCCTCCTGTTTCCACAATCACGAAATCTACTAGGACCAAATGAGTGTGCGAACACAAGGTTGATATGTGCCCTTGTGGTTCCTTTCCTGAGTGATGAGCGATCGGTCAACAGGCTCACCGGAAGGGGTGAGTGGCAACATGTGTCTCTTGGCTGTGTTGATGTGCAGGTGTGGAGCTCGGAGACAGTTGTAACACCCGGTTTTCCGAAGAATACCAAGTGCCAACTATATGTGTGCCCAGGAAGTCCACAAGACACATATAGCAACAAATATGGAATTTCTCAAAGACAATGCTTTATTATATATCGAAACATAGATACAACAAGGCTTACACTTAAAACAAAGCAGAGCGGAAACTACTCTTCAGGACTCCAAACTCCACAAGGACGGTTGACTGGGGGAACACTCGCCTATAGCTCTTGGAACACCTTCTGTAACTCCTCACTTGATTCCACCATCTAGTACCCATCCGGGATTTTCATTGATTGTACGCAAAGCAAGAGTGAGCGCACCATACTCAACAAGTATAACATGAGGGATGCAAGGCTCAAAAGGCTAGACACGGCTGAACTGCGATAAGCAGTTTTAGTTGGTCATATTTTATTTATTAGACCTATGTCTCTACGTCATGCTTAAGCTTCCACGGTGAAAGTATAATTAAGTATCATCAAGATTATCATCACCCACATTATTCATAGAACTGTCTCAAAAAAGATCCAGGCCACTCATGATCGAGAGCATACCTGATATATCAGTTTATTCTTAACTCTGCAGAGTGTGTACATCTTTACCCATGAGTCGTGATTGCCCTTTGCCCGACGTGATCAGCCTCTTGACTCACTACCAAGTTAAGTCGGCAGGGATCACTATGAAGCCTTCCCAAAGTTGGTCTAACAAGTCGTAGCCGCTAAGGTTTTTGTCTCCCAAGAGTTATGAACACCAACCCACTAAGGTAACACCCATCCTCCAAAGTAATTACCCTAGTGGGATCAGGCCATAACTACATGGTACACCCCTCTTGCCCTTTCGGTAAGCTACAGACGAGCTAGAACAATCAAAGTACTTAGCTAAGACCAGAGCCATGTAGTCCTCGTGGTTGTACTGTAAATCCTGGGTTGCCGCTTTAAGATTCAGAACCAGCATTTGTTCCATAAATCATTAATCAAGATTATCATTTTAATATTTGGTATTTGCAAGCTAAGCAGAACTACCCATATGCACAACCCAAGGTAACAAGGAATACAGGATAACAAAGTTCTAGGTAGAATCTCTAAGGTTCATCATATTAGACACATGCATATGAAGAGGTGATTAAAAAGGTTACTGAGTAACAAAGGAACTCATGTTACACTTGCCTTCCAAAAACTCATGTTGATGGTCCCACTTCTTTGAAGATCCGCTTCATGACCACCTTGGACTACTCGAACTCTAAACGGGATCAAAGGCACCACACAAGCATCCAAACCAGTCATCACATGCAAACAAATAATATTCTATTAGAATAGTACACCAAACAATACTAAAACAAGAATAAAAGCTTATAAAACTATTCTACGCATCGATACGATCACACGAACGTAAAGATCACTCTAATCGGATTTAAAACGAGAAAGTTATGTTGAAAACAAGGTTCAATGGCATTTTTGTAAATAACCAAACTTTTTTTTGAATTAAAACAAATCATTTTTGCCTTTTCTGCGCAAAAAAGATGGCGGCCACTATTACCGGATTCTGCAGGGGCTAGAACGAAAAAACAATAGGATTGTTTACAACTAGGTTGGACTACGGGTTGATTTTGGCAAAAGGCGAGGGCTTTTCTGCAAAAAGGCGCTAGCGTGGCTGCTGACCGAGCCGCTGGCTGACGTGGCGACCACGTGGTGCTGCAGAATTGGTCGGGTTCACCACGTTGGCATGGACCGCGCATGCGCCGAGCGATGGACCAAGTCCATAGCCGCTCGGTAGACCGGTTAAAAAGCGAACGGGTAACTCCTAATCCTGGCCGTCGGAGGGAGATCTGGTGGCTGGGAGGGCTTGGGGAAGGGGTCTGGCGGCCAGGGCGGTGCTCCCCACGGCGGCGGCCATGGGCGCCGGCCGAAACACGGCGGCGACTTGCCGGAACGGGGTTCTAGACAACCACGGAGCCAACCAAAGCTACCAGAGGGGTCGTCGGAGCCTTGCGAGCGCGAGTGACGGGTTTTGCAGTGTAGGAGACCACCAGAGTGGCATCCTTGCGCGGCGGCGCCATTGGAGGCGGCTTGGAGTTCGACGAACAGGCGCACCCGTGCATCAAACTCAGAGAAAAAGGGATAGGGAGGGAGAGGAGCTTACCGCGAGCACCACAAAAGGGTCCTTGGCGTCGGCACGAGCTCCGAAAGGGCGAGGTGCGGTGGCGGGTTGTGAGCTAGGGTTTCGAGGAAAGGAGTGGCTCGGCAGGGGACTATGGGAATGGAACTAGGGACTTCGTTGGGGCTTTATAGGGTTCGGGGTTGCGGCGAGGCGTCGGGGAAACTCTACCGGGCGCCAATTGATGGCCGAGTGGCCTTCAAGGCCACTTCAATGCCGGTTACGGGAGAGGGAGAGCCGGCGGCGGGCATTGCAGGTGGCGCGAGGTAGGGGAAGGGCCTCAGGTCACTGACAGGCGGGCCCAGGTGGAAGGTGGGCGGGTGCGACTGACCCATGCGGCTAGTTGGTCAGCGGCGGGCAGGGTGCGGGCGAGCGCGTTGCACGTGGGCGAGCGGGCCACAGGCCGCGGCTTGGGCCTTTGCGCGTGAAAGAGGAGCGGGGAGGAAGGGAAACTGAGGTTGGGCCGCGGGTGGGCTCGCGCGAGCAGGAGGAGAAGAGGAGTGGGAGTGGGCCGAGCTATATTATGGCTCGGGCCGAAAAGGGTGAAGGAGAGAAAGAGAGAAAAGAAAGGGTTTTTTCTTTTATTTCCTTTTTGAAACTTGTTCAAATTCAAACTAGGTTTGAATTCAAACCACCGAACACTAATCCTACACTCAAACAAAATATTATGCATCGGCATGTATGCAACAAAAATGTTTCTAAGCTCTAGAGTTTATTTTAATCATTCGAAAATTTATTATTTGACCTAGGTTAAATGCTTAGAAAAATTAAATAAAGATCAAATTTATTACTAAATTTGGAAAATGAAATTTGAGGGTGTCATAACAATGGTCGATGGCAAGGTGAAGGTCATGTACAGACGGGCTGTGCCGATGGACCGGCAGCGGTGAAGGGCGGACTTGAGGCTTGGACCGACGGACCGGGAGGCCGGAGGACCAGTTGTGGTAGCTGGCACTTGGCATCGGCGAGCAAGAGCACATGGGGATGTGCAGTGCATCGTCTGAGTCGGGCGGAAGACGATGGCGTCGTGGCACTTGATTGGAGTCAAGAAGGAAGGCGAAGGCGTTGTGCCCGGCGTGGAGGCTGGACATGCATTGGCATCGATGCTGGTGATTGGGGTGTGCAAACCACATCCTGTCTATGGCGCGGGTTTGGTAGTTGAGCCTCAAAAAAATCTACCCTTGATGGTTTCCGAGTTTGGGCCTCAAAAGTCGGGGTGGACGGTTTCCAGGTTTGGGCCTCAAAACCTAGGCTGGCGGGTTTTCTGAGTTTGGGCCACAAAACTCAGCCTAAGGATAGGTTTCCCGGTTTTGGCCTCAAAACCGGTGGAGGTTCCAAAAGGAATGGGTCAACGCGTGGCGGTACCGAGAGGCTTGCATTGCGGCGAAGCTATCGGTGAGGAAGGCGCAACGATCAACAGGACGACACGTGGCGGCATCCTGAGGCTTGCGTCGAGGCGAAGCTAAGGATGAGGAAGGCGCGGTGGCCATCGGATCAAGACTTGGCAGAGTTGGATCGGAACACCCTTAGGGTTAGCCTGTTTGCTCTTTGTATCTAGGGGTAGAAGGGGAATAAGTGTATTAGGCTATTGTTGTCACTCAAAAGTGTCACAGATAAAGATGAATTTAGAAGAAGTGTTCGGCCTGTAATATTAGGGTCGAATTTGTCTTTTGAGAGATCGGATGTTCTAAGTTGAATGGGCCTGATCATTTTGAGTTCTAGAGTTATCAACACTGGAGCCCAAAACCCTAGATCGATCTAAACCGGTCTCTAGATCGATTTTTGTCGGTTTAGCCACGGTTCCTGCTGTCTCAGGTTGAACTGCAACCTCTCCGGGCGTTCTAGCCCTGTTGGTGTTTGATTCGGATCACTTCCGACGTCAACACACTTTTTGGCGACTCCGCTGGGGAAGATTGAAAATTCATCTACTACCAGCATGGGTGGTAAAGACGGTGCTACTGATAAAGATAACATCGTCCGTCCTGCGGGCATTGACGAGCTTCCCGATGAATTAAAGCAACAAGCACAGGCCAAGCTTGACGCCGTCGGATACATGGGTGTATGCCGAGCCTCGAGTGTTGAGTGATTGCATGTTCTTTGGCTTGTGTTGTGCTGGTGTCGAGCATGGATATAGTGATCGAAGGCAAGGTGAAGGTCAAGTAGAGACGTGCCGTGCTGATGGACCGGGAGCGGTGAAGGGCGGACGTGAGGCTTGGACTGAGGGAGCGGTGGCCTGAGGATCAGCTGTGGTGGCTGACAGCCTGGGACAGAGACGAGCGGAGACTTGTGGGGCATGGTGTTGCTCGGGTCGAGGACCTGGGACACGTGTCGGTGGACGGGGTGCACGGGCGGTGCATCCCGTCTACGGCTCGGTTTGGTGGTTGAGCCACAGAAAAACCACTGAGTGGATGGTTTCCAGGTTTGGGCCTCAAAACCTGGACACTGATGGTTTCCGAGTTTGGGCCACAAAACTCGTGCTGCGGACGGTTTTCAGGTTTGGGCCTCAAAACCTGGGCACTGTCGGGTTTCTAAGTTTGGGCCACAAAACTCAGGCGATGGACAGTTGGTTTCCCGGTTTGGGCCTCAAAATTGGGGGCTGGTCATGAAGGCTGGTTTCCCGGTTTGGGCCACAAAACCGGGGGTGAGCTCCGTGAATAGGACGAGCAGAGCGGTGGCGGCACATGGCGGCAATCGGTGAGGTTGCGTTGTGGCAATGCTACCAGTTGTGCGGGCGTGGCCGTCGGAACACCACCTACCACGAGTTGTTCTAGAATATCCTTAGGGTTTAGCTGGTTCGCTCTGTAATTAGTTAGGGGTAGAGTGGGAATTAGATTTAGGATAAGAAGAGGGAGACACCCAACTCCCATCTGATCTCAGTCATTTTGCTCTTTGCCTTCTAGGTTTTCCTGCTCTCCCAATCCCCTGCTGTAGCAACTGAGATCCGTAGAGAACCATACCTCTGTGTACTTGAGATTTTGAGGAAGTGAGACTGTAATCTCACTGTTGTAGCGTGTGGTTGCCACACGGTTGCAGATCGATGTCTCAATTCGCATTTTGACTTTGTTCTTCGTGTTCTTCGTTTCTCTACAATTTTCTTGTCGCTCGATCTCCCTCTCTACTATGTCTTTTTGAAATCCAATTGAATCAACTTGTTCTTTATAGTGAGGAGATCATTTCCACCGAAGGAATTCATCTAACTCCTCATGAACAAGTAGATCGGGTCGATTCAATTTTCGTGGCGCTTTTTCGATTCATATTCCCTTCTCTTCGATTCCCATTGTTTGAGTAGATTTGAGCGGATGATTTCTTGGGGATAGTCTCCTAACTACCTTGTGATCATCCTCTCCAAGTTTGGGATCAAGGGATTTTGATTTGAATCGATTTTGGGAAGATTTGGGGAAAAGGCGACTGAAATCGCCCTCTCTGCAAGGTCACGGACAGTCCGCCATCAGAACAGCGGACAGTCTGGGCGTCGGGGGCAAGCCAGATTAGTGGCTATGTTCTTCGGCTGCTTTGCTGACTTTTCACCGGTGGACAGTCCGCCGTTGGGACTCACGGACAGTCCGGGAGTTGAGCAAAAGTGTTCAGCAGACTTGCCATTTTTGATTCTTGGCCGGCGGACAGTCTGCCAGGGCTTCACGGATAGTCCTCCCTTGGCGCGGACAGTCCAGGACTGGGAGTCCGGACAGTCCAGGAATTGGTTGTAGGTTGCGTCTTAGTGCGTTTGCTCTCCCGGCTTTTCCGCTTCGTTTCCGGACTTCTCGTTTGGCGCTAGAGTTGACCTAGGAACCTCTCTAGGCATCTTTGCTACTTGTTAGCATTGGTATTTGGGTATTTCTCGACGTAGCATTCAATCTACGTTCGGGAGTTGGGTTTTGAGGTCAAACTCTAGACGGTTCTTTTGGTGTTTTGGCTCACTCTTGCTTTGTGGTGCCTCGCTGTGATCCAAGGGATCATCCACCCTCTTCCAAGGGTCGTGGGCATCACGGTTCAGTCAAAGTTTTTCAGGGGTTGATTTTTGGGACAAAGGCTGAAGTTTCGAGAGAAATTTTTTAGGCTCCCATTCACCCCCCCTCTGGTCGCCTTGCTTTTGCATTCTTGGTCCTTCAATTGGTATCGGAGTGGGTTAAGGATCTTCCACCCTAGCTGGTTCCAGATCCACCGAAGGCGACATGGATCGCGACGTGGGCAAACCGCCGTTTTTCGATGGGACGAACTATGCGTATTGGAAGATACGCATGTCGGCCTATCTTCAGAGCATGGGTGCTTCTGTCTGGGAGATTTGCAACAAGGATGATTAGGTGGTCTTGGCTGCTCATGCTACTTAGCGGCAGATCGATGAGCACGATGCCAATAGCTGAGCTTGTAATGCTCTTTTCTCCTGCTTGAGTGTTTCTGAGTTTGATCGGGTTTCTCATCTCCCCACAGCTCGTGAGATTTGGGCGACCCTCATGCGCTTTCATGAGGGAACCTCTCAAGTCAAATCTCGTCTCTACGAGTCGCACAAGCGGGAGTATGAGAACTTTCGACACATGCCTGGTGAGAGGATAGAGAGTTTATTCGCTCGCTTTCAGGTGATTGTCAACAGGATGAGAGCTAACAAGGAGCTGTTGCCTTTCGACGATCATGAGAGAGCTTTGAAGCTTTTGCATACTCTCGATCGGTCGGTGTGGGACTCAAAGGTCCAGACGATCATCGAATCGTCTAACTATGAGTCCCTCACATGCGACGAGCTCTTTAGTAAGCTCAAGTCCAGTGAGATTGACGCCTTGGCGAGGGCTTCTTATGAAAATCCTTCTGGCCCATCGATGGCTTTGCTTTCTAGCTCTTCTGCTACCCCCTCTGGAGGCTTTGCTTTGTCATCTCTTCTTTCTGTCATAGAGGAGCAGTTGGAGTTCATGGGAGACGACGAGTTGGCTTTGCTCGCCAACCGGTTCTCGCGGTTTCACAACAACCGCATGAACCGTCGTCGTGGAGGAGGATGCGCTGGGTGCTTTGAGTGTGGTGATCCGGACCACTTCATCGCCAACTGCCCCAAGAAGAACAAGCAAGTGGCGGGCAAGGGCGATCGTGGCCACAAGTATGACTCCGGCTGGCACAAGGAGGAGCACGTTCCTCCCAAGCACAAGCGGAAGGGCGGCTTCAACAAGGAGTACATCAAGAATAAGTACATGGAGAGAGCCCAAGCCGATCAGCGTGCTTTCTTCGCCACGCTCAGCGACGTCGATGACTCAGATGATGACTCTGCTTCCTCAAGCGATGATGAGTCCGACAAGAAGAAGAAGATCGAGGACAAGCTGAACGGCCTCTGCTTCTTCGCTGACAACGAGGGCTTTTGCACCATGGCCCTCGGCAGGGAGGTCGATAGTCAGCTGGAGGAGACCCCTCGGAACGACGACGACACCTCCCAGGTATCTTAGACCCCCGATGAGCTTTCTGCTGAGGTCAAGAAACTTACTGCAGCCCTTCTTAGTCAAGACAAGCTGCTTAGGTGTGCTTCTAGAGAGCGGAAGGAGTTTAGGCAGAAGTGGGAGGATACGGTGAAGGAGCTTGAGTTTGCCAAGTCCACCGTAGTTGTCTCTGAGGAGGGTGACTGTGAGATGTGCACCACACACATGACTGACCTTCTTACCTTGAGAAGTAAGTATGTTGTGTTGGTAGGAGAGGTGGATGAGCTTAGAGCTAGATCTTCGGTGCTTGGTGCGTGCAAGTCTTGTGCAGGCTTGCAATCCGAGTTGGCAGAGAAGAATGCCAAGATTGTGTCTCTTGAGAAGGCCAGCTCGGGTAGCACTTGTGTGTCTAGATGCGCTTTATGTGAGGGCTTGGAGATGGAGATAGCCAATGTGAAGCATGACAAGATGCAAACCAAGGAAGAAAACACATACCTTCGGACCATCTTGTCATGGGTGTCTTGTGGTGAGCCGCAGCTTGGGATGATGATTGCCCAGTTTAAACGTGCTGCTGGAGGTCCAGGTGTAGGCTTTGCTCAGGGTGTTGAGTGCGCTTCATCTTTTGGCAAGATTGGAGAGTCGAGTGGTCTGAACCCGTGTGAGAAGCCCAACTCCACCACTACTCCCAAGCTTACCAAGATTCCACCCAAAGAGCCTCTCAAGCCTAACACAAAGGATGGGGTGTTTGTTGAACCTCCGAGAGCTCCACCCAAGAAACCAACATGGGCTCCCAAACCAAACCATCTCAAGAACAAACTAGACACCATGCCACCTATCCAAGAGGAGCTCATGCCACAGAAAGGCAAAGTGATCCATACCCACTACCATGAGTACCAACAACCCCCTATGAGAGCGGTGAGGTATCATTGTGAGCATTGTGGGAGAGATGGACACTTGAGGGAGTTTTGCTTTCAGCGTAAGAGAGATGAGCACCGTGCAAAGGAGATGAACAATACGGACATGTACCATCCTTTCCATGATGTACATGTGCCGAATGTTCAGAGGCGTGCTGCTAGGCCTAGAGGTCCAATGCCTCAGGTTCCAAGGCCTAGGCCGCGTGGAGGACGTGCCCGGCGGGAGCCTGCAGTTGTGGGCTATGGACCCCGTGGCGATGGCTTTGTAGTTGAGCGTTTTACCCCATCGCGTTTTGAGTATCGCGATGGACACTCTTCCCTTAGCGGACCACATTTTCCTCTATGTGGTGATCGCTCTTCCCGTAGGCGTGCTAGGAATGGTTTTTCTACTAACCGTTCTTTTGAGCAACCGGCCCAACACTGATATTCTTCCTACTTCACTAACCCCAGTGTTGGACCGTATGCTCACCCTATGTATTTTTATTGATGTAGGTAAAACGATTGGAGAACGTTTGGTTGGTGGATTCCGGTTGTTCGAGGCACATGACCGAAAACGCCAAGTGGTTCTCCAGTCTTAGTCTGGTCGCCAGAAAGGAGTTTATCACCTTCGGCGACAATAGCAAAGGTAAAGTGTTGTCTCGTGGGTCGGTGTGAGTTAATGAGCACTTTGTGTTGCGTGATGTTGCTCTTGTTTCTAACTTGCATTTTAACCTTCTTTCTATTTCGCAACTTTTCGATGATGACTATGAGATTCGTTTTAAGCTGAATCTCAGTCGTATTTTAGATCCTCAGGGCAATCTTGTAGGTATGATTTCGCCCTTTGGGAAAGTCTTTCGTGCGAATTTCTTGGAGTCGTTTGGGATTTCTCGTTGTCTTTTGGCTGGACCTTCCTCCTCTGATCTTTGGAAGTGGCATAGGAGACTTGGTCACCTGAGCTTCGACTTGCTTGCAAGGCTTAGCTCACTTGGCTTAATCTGAGGATTGCCCAAGTTGTGCATGGAGAAGGATCTTGTTTGCCATTCTTGTAGACATGGGAAGATGGTTGTCGCTCCCCACCATCCAGTGACTCAGGTCATGACTAAGCGCCCTAGAGAGCTTTTACACATGGACCTTGTTGGTCCGGCTCGGGTGAGCTCGGTTGGGGGGAAGTGGTATGTGTTGGTTGTTGTTGACAATTTTTTGAGATATTCGTGGGTCTTCTTTTTGACTGAGAAGACTGAGACTTTCTCTTTTGCTTGCAATCTGATTTTGCGTCTTCAGAACGAGTTCCCTATGAACTCGATGTGAGCTATCCATAGTGATAATGGTTTCGTGTTTAAGAACTCAGATTTTGAGAAGTTTTGTAACTCTTTGGGTTTAGAGCATCAATTTTCTTCCCCCTACACACTGCCTCAGAATGGTGTTGTAGAGAGGAAGAATCGGACCCTTGTAGAGATGGCCAGGATGATGCTCGATGAGCATAGGACTTCTAGGCGATATTGGGCCGAAGCTATGAACACTGCATGCTATATTTCCAATCGCATTTTTCTCCAAGCTTTCTTGAAAAAGACTTCTTATGAGTTGCATTTTGGAAAACAGCCTAAAGTGAGTTATTTTAGAGTTTTTGGTTGCCACTGTTTTATACTCAAGAAAGGCAACTTGGACAAGTTTGAGTCTCGTTCTTCTAATGGAGTATTTTTGGGTTATGGCACTCATACTCGTGCATATCGTGTACTTAACACTGATACTAACCGAGTCATGGAGACATCCGATGTCACCTTCGACAAGACCATGGTTTGTCCTTCTTCTCGTTTTGAGCGTGCAGGTGATCACGAGGTTGGTGAGCCTCTTTTTTATGATGAGGACGAGGGTGCTGAAGGGATGGATGACCCAGCACCACCTCCACCTGCTGTGCCACAAGCATCGGCTTCTACTACGATGACTCACGGCCCCAACCCCTCTTCGTCGACTACTTGGGGTCGTGGGATCCGCCACCTCGAGTGGTACCTTTTGTAACCGAGGAGGCACCAGCTGCTGTTGAGGGGGAGATCTCTTCAGCTCGGGAGGCGCCACGACACATTCAGCGCCAACACCCGCCTCAACAGATGATCGGCAGCATAGGCGAACGTGTCACTCGGTCAAGGTCACAACAAATCTCTCAATTTGCTTATTCTGCATTTGTTGCTGATTTTGAACCTCGAGATGTTGGACACGCTTTATCTGATCCTGATTGGGTCAATGCCATGCATGAGGAGTTAGAAAATTTTGAAAGAAATCGGGTTTGGGTTTTGGTTCCACCTCCTCCTGAGTGTCACCCTATTGGTACAAAATGGGTTTTCAAAAACAAACAAGGAAAGGATGGCCACATTGTAAGAAACAAGGCCAGACTTGTAGCCCAGGGGTATAGTCAGAAGAAGGGTATATATTATGAGGAGACTTTTGCTCCTGTAGCTCGTTTGGAGGCAATTAGGATACTCTTGGCTTTTGCTGCATCCAAAGGGTTTAAACTTTTTCAAATGGATGTCAAGAGTGCCTTCTTAAACGGCTACATAGAAGAAGAGGTGTATGTGAATCAACCCCCTGGTTTTGAAAATCCCAAGTTTCCAAACCATGTTTTTAAACTTCACAAAGCTTTGTATGGTTTGAATCAAGCCCCTAGAGCCTGGTATGATAGGTTGAAAACCTTTTTGCTTGCTAAGGGTTTTAAAATGGGATGTGTGGATAAAACGCTCTTTCTCCTCAAGCAAGGCAATGACACTCTCTTGGTCCAGATTTACGTGGATGATATCATTTTCGGTGGTTCTTCTCACGCTTTGGTTGCCAAGTTTGCAGATCTTATGAGCAGGGAGTTTGAGATGAGCATGATGGGCGAGTTGACATTCTTTCTCGGGATGCAAATCAAGCAATCCCGAGAGGGGACGTTTGTGCACCAGGGCAAGTACACTAAGGACGTATTGAAGAAGTTCGATATGGGTGAGGCCAAGCCTCTTCCAACACCCATGTCGACCATGACGGCCCTGGATGCGGACAAGGATGGAGAAGCTGTGGACCAGAAGGAGTACCGGAGTATGATCGGGTCGCTGCTGTACTTGACGGCGACACGCCCGGACATTCAGTTCGCGGTGTGTCTTTGCGCGCGATTTCAGTCGTCGCCGCGCACCTCTCATCGTCAGGCGGTCAAGCGCATTATGAGGTACTTATGCTTCACTCCAGAGTTTGGGATTTGGTATTCTTCTTCCTCCACCCTCTCCCTTTGCGGTTATTCTGATGCCGATTTTGCTGGTTGTCGACTTGATCGCAAGTCCACTTCTAGGACTTGTCAGTTTATTGGTTCTTCTCTTGTATCATGGTCTTCTCGCAAGTAGTCTAGTGTCGCCCAGTCTACTACGGAGGCTGAGTATGTTGCTGCTGCTAGATGCTGTTCTCAATTGCTTTGGATGATGGCCACTTTGCGTGATTTTGGTCTGAGCTTTTCTCATGTTCCTTTGCTTTGTGACAGCACGAGTGCTATTAGCGTTGCTAAGAACCCCGTGCTGCACTCTAAGACCAAACACATTGATGTGCGCTTTCACTTTCTGCGAGACCATTATGAGAAGGGTGATATCGACCTACACCATGTCGATACTCATCTTCAATTGGCAGATATTTTCACTAAGCCTTTGGACCAATCAACCTTTGCTAGGTTGAGAGGTGAGCTTGGTGTGTGTTTCCCCTTTTAGTTGGGGGGGAACATTTTGGTTCTTGTGTATCATAGACTGACTCTTCTCTTTTCGTTTGTGCATTTCATCATGCATCTTTACTTTCTGAGCTTCATGTATATAATCCTTAGAATGTGATTATGCTTTATCTTTAGTTTTGCTCCGATGCTATATGATGATGCTTGTAGCTTATGCTCTTTCTGATCACTGATATATGTTGTGAGCTGAGCTATTTCGTAAATGGTGAACTTGCTTAATGAACATAAAAATTGAAATTGTTCACCATTGAGATATCCAACTAGCATGTGTAGGATGTGTTGAATTCACTCGTGCTTTTCATATATGCTAGGTTGCTACTTCTCTAGTTCTGAGTCATTCACTTGCTTGGTATGTTCATAAACTGTTTTAAATTCAAACCAAGTCTAAGTGAATTGGAAAGATCGAGATGAGATTGCTTGTCAACACATCACAGTTTCGGGACTGTTTCTCATTGCACTTTGAGTTAAACTCGAGCCGTGTAGTGTATGACCGAAACCGTTGCCTTAATCTCCTGATTGCTTCTACATAGGCTTCACACAGTTGAAAAGTTAGGCATTGACAAGCTTTCAACCTCTCGTAATCATATGCTGAATTCTGAACTTGTGTATTTTCACCGCTGCAATTCCTATTAAATCTGAAAACACAAGTATATGTTTCATTTTGCAGCATGATGATTGAACTTTGCTAGGGGTAGTTCACCTTGTATACATGTTGAGCACTTGTTTGACTTCCTGTCTATACATGTTAAGTGCTATTTTGATGGTGAATGCTTTTTGGCTAAAAACTGCTCACTTTGCTCATATGTTCATATTTCGTATTTTGTGATTAGTTTGAGCCTTTGCTAGCATGATGTGTATGTCGTTGAGTCATCGGGTCAACACTTTGTAGAGCATATTTTCATTCTATCGAATATATTCTTGAAGCTCCTAATTTGCATTTTTGACTCATATGCATTTGGAGGGGAGATTCTTGATAGTGCATTATCAACTAAGGGGGAGAAATTTGACAAATCCTGTTCAGTTGTGTGCACTATTGAAGGGGGAGCTTTGAGTTGGCTCGGATTTTGAGTATTTTGAATTTTCCAATTGGTTCGGAGTTTTTCTGCTAGTTGAGTTGAGCCTCTGTGCCTCTGTCTTGAGGGACTAGCAGTTGTTGCTTTTCGATGAGTGTTCAGCTGATTGTGCTATTCAGTTGATTTAGCCTCATTTGATTTTGAGCTCTCTTGCATCACAGCTGGCACCAGTTCAGTTGGTTTTTCAGTTGGTATCGAGCTTTCTCGCTAGCGGTGTTGAGCCTGTTCTACCTCTTCTTGAGGGCTAGCTTTACTTTGCTTGGTTGCGTCGAGCCGTTGCCCATGTCTTTGGGAACCAAGTTGTATTGCTCTTTCACTTGACCTTTTTCTGGCTTTGATATGCTTTTGGGTCATTTGGATGAGTTCTCTACTTCTCCTTCTTCCTCTTTCTTCTACTTTATTATGATTTGTGTTGGTAGTTGACAAAGCACTCATCAAGGGGGAGATTGCGGATACATGGGTGTATGCCGAGTCTCGAGTGATGAGTGATTGTCAACTGGGATAATGCGCATGTTCTTTGGCTTGTGTTGTGCAGGTGTCGAGCACGGATATAGTGATCGAAGGCAAGGTGAAGGTCAAGTAGAGACGTGTCGTGCCGATGGACCGGGAGCGGTGAAGGGCGGACGTGAGGCTTGGACTGAGGGACCGGTGGCCTGAGGATCAGCTGTGGTGGCTGACAGCCTGGGACAGCGACGAGCGGAGACTTGCGGGGCACGGTGTTGCTCGGGTCGAGGACCTGGGGACACGTGTCGGTGGACGGGGTGCACGGGCGGTGCATCCCCTCTACGGCTCGGTTTGGTGGTTGAGCCACAGAACAACCACCGAGTGGACGGTTTCCAGGTTTGGGCCTCAAAACCTGGACACTGATGGTTTCCGAGTTTGGGCCACAAAACTCGGGCTGAGGACGGTTTCCAGGTTTGGGCCTCAAAACCTGGGCGCTGGCGGGTTTCTGAGTTTGGGCCACAAAACTAAGGCGATGGACAGCTGGTTTCCCGGTTTGGGCCTCAAAACCGGGGATTGGTCGTGAAGGCTGGTTTCCCGGTTTGGGCCACAAAACCGGGGGCGAGCTCCGTGAAAAGGACGAGCAGAGCGGTGGCGGCACGTGGCGGCAATCGGTGAGGATGCGTCGAGGCAACGGTACCAGTTGTGCGGGCGTGGCCGTCGGAACACCACCTACCATGAGTTGGTCCAGAATAACCTTAGGGTTTAGCTGGTTCGCTCTGTAATTAGTTAGGGGTAGAGTGAGAAATAGATTTAGGATAAGCTGAAGGACCGAGAATGCACTAGCAAGGCGACTAGAGGGGGGGTGAATGGGAGCCAACAAAAATTCTTTCGAATCTTTGGCCAAATGTCCCAAAATCAACCCCGAAAAGCTTCGACCGAAACCTTGATGCCCACGACCCTTGGAAGAGGGTGGATGATCCCTAGGATCACAGCGAGGCACCACAAAGCGATAGCGAACCAAGCGCCAAAAGCTCCGGAGCAAGTTCGACCCTCAAGAACCAAGTCCCGAACATAGATAAACGGCTACGTCGAGAAACTCCCAAATACCTATGCTAACAAGTAGCAAAGATACCTAGAGAGGTTCCTTGGTCAACTACAAGGCCAAACGAGAAGTCCATAAACCAAGCGAGGAAGCCGGGAGAGTAAATGCACTAAAACGCAACCTTCAGGCAAATCCCGGACTGTCCGGCCCTAGGGTCCCGGACTGTCCGCGGTACTGCCGGACTGTCCGCTAGCGAGTGGCGGACTGTCCGCCGGCAAAACTCGCCAAACAACAAAGCTGCTATAGTCCCCTGGACAGTTCTCGGACTGTTCGCGAATGACAGCGGCGGACTGTCCGCCGGTCAAACCGAAACAACACAGCCGAGCCGCGCGACCACTGACTCGGTCGAGACCCGACGCGCGGATTGTCCGCGATCCCAGCGGCGGACTGTCCGCGGAAGAACAGAGAGAGCGATTTTGGTCGTCCTCAACTCAAATCTTCTCCAAATCGATTCAAACCAAAATCCCACGTTCCCAAACTTGGAGAGGATGATCACGGAGTAGTTAGGAGACTATCCCCAAGAAATCATCCACTCAAATCAACTCAAACACCGGGAAATCGAAAGGGGAGGAGTATGAACCGAAAAAGCGCCACGAAAACGAAATCAACCCGATCTACTTGTTCGTGAGGAGTTAGATGAATTCCTTTAGTCGAAATGACCTCCTCACTATAAAGAACAAGTTGATTCAAACGGTTTTCGCAAAGACGCACTAGAGAGGGAGATCGAGTGACGGGAAAATCGCGGAGAAACGAAGAACGCGAAGAACACGAACCAAAACGCGAATCAAGTCATCGATCTACAACCGTGTGGCTACCACACGCTACAACAGTGAGGTTACAGCCTCACTTCCTCAAAATCTCCAGTACACAGAGGTATGGTTCTCTGCGGATCTCAGCTAGCTACAACAGGGGATTGGGAGAGCAGGAAACCCTAGAAGCAAAGAGCAAATGACTGAGATGAATGGGGAGGTGGGTGTCTCCCCCTACTTATCCTAATTCTAACTATTCCTAATTCCCACTCTACCCCTAACTACTTACAGAGCGAACCAGCTAAACCCTAAGGTTATTCTGGACCAACTCGATGGTAGGTGGATCCGACGGCCACGCCCGCACAACTCGTAGCGTTGCCTCGAAGCAACCTCCCGATTGCCGCCACGTGCCGCAACCGCTCTGCGTCCTTTTCATGGACTCCGCCCCCGGTTTTGTGGCCGAAACTAGGAAGCCAGGCCTTCACATCCACCCCCGGTTTTGAGGCCCAAACCGGGAAACCAGCCACCAAGTCCATCCCGTGGTTTTGAGGCCTAAACCAGGAAACCCGCCAATGCCCAAGTTTTGAGGCCCAAACCTGGAAACCGTCCTCAGCCCGAGTTTTGTGGCCCAAACTCGGAAACCCGCAGCACGCCCAGGTTTTGAGGCCCAAACCTGGAAACCGTCCACCGCATGGTTTTTCTCTGGCTCTACCACCAAACCGGAGCTGTAGAGGGGATGCACCGCCCATGCACCTCGTCCACCGACACGTGTCCCCAGGTACTCGACCCAAGTAACACCGTGCCCGCAAGTCTTCGCTCGTCGCTGTCCCAGGCTGTCAGCCACCACAGCTGATCCTCGAGCCACTGTCCCTTAGTCCAAGCCTCACGTCCGCCCTTCGCCACTCTCGGCCCATCGGCACGGCACGTCTCTACTTGACCTTCACCTTGCCCTCGATCACTGTCTCTGTGCTCGACATCTGCACAACACAAGACAAAGAACATGCGCATTATCCCAGTTGACAATCACTCATCACTTAGAGACTCGGCATACACCCATGTATCCGCATTCTCCCCCTTGATGAGTGCATTGTCAACTACACACACAAATCATAATAGAAGGAAGGAAGGAAAGGAGAAGGAGAGAGAACACAACCAAATGACCCAAAAGCATAGCAAAGTTGAAGAAGGTCAAGTGGAAAGAGCAAGACAACTTGGTCCCCAAAGACATGGGCAACGGCTCGACGCAACCAAGCAAAGCAAAGCTAGCCCTCAAGAAGATGTAGAATAGGCTCAGCACCGCTAGCAAATACCAGTTGAAAAATCAAAGCAAAAATGCTAGTCCCTCAAGACAGAGGCACAAAGGCTCAACACAACTAGCAGAAAGCTCGACATCAACTGTAAAAGCTCGATACCAACTGAAACCAATTGAAGCAAAGATGCGACTGCTAGTCCCTCAAGATAGAGGCAAAAGCTCAACACAACTAGCAAAAGCGCTCCGAACCAATTGGAAATTTCAAAAACTCAGCACGAGCAAACTCCCCGTTGCATGGTGCACTCAACTGATTCCTCTCCCCTTTGAACATGGGAGGCATGATTTGTCCAAATTCTCCCCCTTAGTTGAAAATGCACCATCAAGCAAAAGGAACCAAAAGCAATTTTCTCCCCCTCAGAAAATGCACCATCAAAAGTGCCAACAAGGGAAGTTCTCCCCCTTCCAAAATGCATATGAATGCAAGTTAGCAGCTTCAGGAATATAGTCAAGAAAATGCAAAGATGCTCTAAATAGTATAGCTCCAACGACTCATAGGAAAGCGTACAAGCTAGACTAGCAAGGGCTCAAACTGATCACCAAATATGAATTATGAACATATGAGCAAAGTGAGCAGTTTTTAGCCAAAAAGGTATTCACCATCAAAATAGCACTATGCATGTATAGACAGGAAATCAGACAAGTGCTAATCATGTATACAAGGTGAACTACCCCTAGCAAAGTTCAATCATCATGCTATAGAATGAAACATAGTCTTGTGTATGAAATTTTATCGGAGTTGCAGCGGTTAAGATTACACAAGTTCAAATTTCAGCATGTGATTGCGAGAGGTTGAAAGCTTGTCATTGCCTAACTTTTCAACTGTGCGAAGCCTATGCAGAAGCAATCAGAAGCTTAAAGCAACAGTTTCGGTCATACACTACACACCTCAAGTTTAACTCAAAGTGCAATGAGAAACAGTCTCGAAACTGTGATGTGTTGACAAGCAATCCCATCTTGATCTTTTCAATTCACTTAAAACTTGGTTCAGATTTTTATTGACGAAATATGAACAGACCAAGCAAGTGACAGACTCAGAACTAGAGACATAGCAACCTAGCATATATGAAAAGCACGAGTGAATTCAACACATCCTACACATGCTAGTTGCATATCTCAATGGTGAACAATTTCAAGTTTTATGTTTGTTAAGCAGATTCACCATTCAAAAATAGCTCAGCTCACAACATGTATTAGTGATCAGAAAGAGCATAAGCTACTAGCATCAACAAATAACATCGGAGCATACTAAACAGAGCATAATTACATTTTAAAGACTATATGCATGAAGCTCAGAATGTAAAAGCGTATGTTGAAAAGCAAAAGAAAAGCAAAGCAAATGAGAAAATAGTCAGACTATGATACAAGATCAAAATGTTTCCCCCATCTAAAAGGGGAAACACACACCAAGCTCACCCCTCAACCGATTAAAGGTTGATTCGTCCAAAGGCTTGGTGAAAATATCAGCCAACTAATGATGAGTATCGACATGGCGAAGGTCGATATCACCCTTCTCATAGTGGTCTCACAGAAAATGAAAGCGCACATCAATGTGTTTGGTCTTCGAGTGAAGCACGGGGTTCTTAGCAACGCTAATCGCACTCGTGCTGTCACAAAGCAAAGGAACACGAGAAAAGCTCAGACCAAAATCACGCAAAGTGGCCATCATCCAAAGCAACTGGGAACAGCAGCTAGCCGCAACAACATACTTAGCCTCCGTGGTAGACTGGGCGACACTAGACTGCTTGCGAGAAGACCACGATACAAGAGAAGAACTGATAAATTGGCAAGTCCCAGAAGTGGACTTGCGCTCAATGCGACAACCAGCAAAATCGGCATCGGAATAACCACAAAGGGAGAGGGTGGAGGAAGCTGAATACCAAATCCCGAACTCAGGTGTGAAACGAAGGTACCTAAAAATGCGCTTAACTGCCTGACGGTGAGAAGTGCGCGGAGACGCCTGAAAGCGCGCACACAGACACACCGCGAACTGGATGTCCGGGCGTGTCGCCGTCAGGTAGAGCAGCGACCCGATCATGCTTCGGTACTCCTTCTGGTCCACAGCTTCTCCATCCTTGTCCGCATCCAGGGCCGTCGTGGTCGACATGGGTGTTGGAAGAGGCTTGGCCTCACCCATATCGAACCTCTTCAGCAAGTCCTTGGTATACTTGCCCTGGTGCACAAATGTCCCTTCTCGGGATTGCTTAATTTGCAATCCGAGAAACAAAGTCAGCTCACCCATCATACTCATCCCGAACTCCCTGCTCATAGTATTTGCAAACTTGGCAACCAAAGCATGAGAAGAACCACCGAAAATGATATCATCCATGTAAATCTGGACCAAGAGAGTGTCTTTGCCTTGCTTGAGGAGAAAAAGCATTTTATTCACACATCCCATTTTAAAACCCTTAGCAAGCAAAAAGGTTTTCAACCTATCATACCAGGCTCTAGGGGCTTGTTTCAAACCATATAAAGCTTTGTGGAGTTTGAAAACATGGTTTGGAAACTTGGGATTTTCAAAACCGGGGGGTTGTTCAACATAAACCTCTTCTTCTATGTAGCCATTTAAGAAGGCACTCTTGACATCCATTTGAAAAAGTTTGAAACCTTTGGATGTTGCAAAAGCCAAGAGTATCCTAATAGCCTCCAAACGAGCTACAGGAGCAAAAGTCTCCTCATAGTCTATCCCCTCTTTCTGACTATAACCCTTCGCTACAAGCCTGACCTTGTTTCTAACAACGTGGCCATCCTCTCCTTGCTTGTTTTTGAAAACCCATTTTGTCCCAATAGGCTTACAGTCTGGAGGAGGTGGAACTAAAACCCAAACCCGATTTCGCTCAAAGTTCTCTAACTCCTCATGCATGGCATTGACCCAATCCGGATCCGTCAAAGCGTGTCCCACATCTCGGGGCTCAAAATCAGCAACAAAAGCAGAATGAGCAAAGTGAGAGATTTGTGACATGGACCGAGTGACACGTTCATCGATGTTGCCGATCATTTGCTGAGGGGGGTGTTGGCGCTGGATGTGTCGTGGCGCCTCCCGAGCAGACGTGATCTCCCCCTCAACAGCAGCTGGTGCCTCCCCGGGTACAAAAGGTACTGCTTGGGGTGGCGGATCCCAAGGCCCCCAGGAAGAAGAAGTGTCGGGGCCGTGAGTCATAGTAGATGCCACTCCTTGCGGCACAGCAGGTGGAGGGGGTGCTGGATCATCTATACCTTCAGCACCCTCGTCCTCGTCATCAAAAAGAGGCTCACCAACCTCATGATCACCTGCACGCTCAAAACGAGAAGAAGGACAGACCATGGTCTCGTCGAAGGTGACATCGGATGTCTCCATGACTCGGTTAGTGTCAAGGTTAAGTACACGATAAGCTCGAGTGTGAGTGCCATAACCCAAAAACACACCGTCAGAAGAACGAGACTCAAACTTGTCCAAGTTGCCCTTTTTGAGTATAAAACAGTGGCAACCAAAAACTCAAAAATAACTTACCTTGGGCAGTTTTCCAAAACGCAACTCATAAGAGGTTTTTTCAAAAAGGCTTGGAGAAAAATGCGATTGGAAATATAGCATGCAGTGTTCATAGCTTCGGCCCAATATCGCCTAGGAGTCCTATGCTCATCGAGCATCGTCCTGGCCATCTCTACAAGGGTCCGATTCTTCCTCTCTACAACACCATTCTGTGGCGGTGTGTAGGGGGAAGAAAACTGATGCTCTAAACCCAAAGAGTTAGAAAACTTCTCAAAATCTGAATTCTTGAATTCGGAACCATTATCACTCCTAATAGCTCGCATCGAGTTCAAAGGGAACTCGTTCTAAAGACGCAAAATCAGATTCCGAGCAAAGGAGAAAGTCTTGGTCTTCTCAGCTAAAAAGAAGACCCACGAATATCTCGAAAAATCGTCAACAACAACAAGCACATACCACTTCCCCCAACCGAGCTCACCCGAGCCGAACCAACAAGGTCCATGTGCAAAAGCTCTCCAGGGCGCTTGGTCATGACCTGAGTCACTGGATGGTGGGGAGCGGCAACCATCTTCCCATGTCTACAAGAATGGCAAACAAGATCCTTCTCCATATGCAACTTGGGCAATCCTCGGATGAGGCCAAGTGAACTAAGCCTTGCAAGCAAGTCGAAGCTCAAATGTCCAAGTCTCCTATGCCACTTCCAAAGATCAGAGGAGGAAGGTCCAGCCAAAAGACAACGAGAAACTCCAAACGACTCCGAGAAATCCGCACAAAAGACTTTCCCAAAGGGCGAAATCACACAAACAAGATTGCCCTGAGGATCCAAAATACGACTGAGATTCGGCTTAAAACGAATCTCATAGTCGTCATCAAAGAGTTGCGAAACAGAAAGAAGGTTAAAATGCAAGTTAGAAACAAGAGCAACATCGCCCAATACAAAGTGCTCATTAACTCGCACCGACCCATGAGACAGCACTTTACCTTTGCTATTGTCGCCGAAGGTGATAAACTCCTTTCCGGTGACAGGGCTAAGATTGGAGAACCACTTGGCATTTCCGGTCATGTGCCTCGAGCAACCGGAATCCACCAACCAAACGTCCTCCAATCGTTTTACCTACATCAATAAAAAGACATAGGGTGAGCATACGGTCCAACACTGGGGTTAGTGAAGTAGGAAGAATACCAGTGTTGGGCCGGCTGCTCAAAAGAACGGTTAGTAGAAAAACCATTCCTAGTACGCCTACGGGGGAAGCGATCACCACGTTAAGGAAAACGTGGTCCGCTAAGGGAAGATCGTCCATCGCGATACTCAAAACGCGGTGGGGGAAAACGCTCTACAACAAAGCAACCGCCACGGGGTCCATAGCCTACAACTGCAGGCTCCCGCCGGGCATGACCTCCTCGCTGCCTAGGCCTAGGAACTTGAGGTTCTGGACCTCTAGGCCTAGCAGCTCTCCTCGGAGCTCTCCTCTGAACATTCGGCACATGTACATCATGGAAAGGATGGTACATGTCCGGGTTGTTCATCTCCCTTGCACGGTGCACCTCTCTCTTGCGCCAAAAGCAGAACTCACTCAAGTGTCCATCTCTCCCACAGTGCTCACAATGATACCTCACCGCTCTCAAAGGGGGTTGTTGGTACACACGGTTGTGGGTGTGGATCACTTTACCCTTCTGTGGCATAAGCTCCTCCTGGATAGGTGGCATTGTGTCCAGCTTGTTTTTCAGGGGGTTTGGTTTGGGAGCCCATTGCTGGTTCTTGGTTGGAGCACGTGGGGGTTCTTCAAACACCCCATCCTTGGTGTTAGGCTTGAGAGGAAGCTTGGTAAGTTTGGGAGTAGTGGTGGAGTTGGGCTTCTCACATGGGTTCAGACCACTCGACTCTCCAATCTTGCCAAAAGATGACACATCAACACCCTGAGCAAAGCCTACACCTGGACCTCCTGCAGCACGCTTTAATTGGGAGATCATCATCCCAAGCTGTGGCTCACCACAAGACACCCATGACAAGATGGTCCGAAGGTATGTGTTTTCCTTCTCGGTTTGCATCTTGTCATGCTTCAAATTGGCTATCTCCATCTCCAGGCCCTCACACAAAACACACCTGGACACACAAGTGCTACCCGAGCTGGCCTTCTCAAGAGACACAATCTTGGTATTCTTCTCTGCCAACTCAGATTGCAAGACAGGACAAGTCTTGCACGCACCCAACAGCATGGGTCTAGCCCGGAACTCATCCACCTCTCCTACCAAAGCAGCATACTTACCTCTCAAAGTGAGAAGGTCAGTCATGTGCTTGGTGCACATCTCACACTCCACCTCCTTAGAAACGACCACGGTGGACTTAGCAAACTCAAGCTCCTTCACCGTGTCCTCCCACTTCTGCCTAAACTCCTTGCGCTCTCTAGCAGCACGCCTAAGCAACTTGTCCTGACTAAGCAAGGCAGCAGTAAGCTTCTCAACCTCAGCAGAAAGCTCGTCGTGGGTGAGGGATACCTGGGAGGTGTCGTCGTCGTCGTTCTGAGGGGGGTCCTCCAGCTTGCCGTCGACCTCATCACCATGGGCCATGGTGCAGAGGCCGTCGTCGTCGGCGAAGAAGCAGAGACCGTTCAGCTTGTCCTCGATCCTCTTCTTCTTCTCGGACTCGTCATCGCTTGAGCAAGCGGATTCATCATCCGAGCCGTCGACGTCGCTGAGCGTGGCGAAGAACGCACGCTGCTCAGCCTGGGCCTTCTCCAAGTACTTCTTCTTGATGTACTCCTTGTCGAAGCCGCCCCTCCGCTTGTGCCTCGCGGGTCTCCTTGCGCTTGCCGGAGTCGTACTTGTGCCCATGATCGCCCTTCCCAGATGTGTTCTTCTTCTTGGGACAGTTGGCGATGAAGTGGTCGGGGTCGCCGCACTCAAAGCATCCTGAGCGTCCTCCTCCGCGGCGACGGTTCATGCGGTTGTTGTGGAACCGCGAAAACCGGTTGGCGAGCATCGCCAACTCGTCATCCCCCAAAGATTCCAGCTGGTCCTCTATGACAGAAAAGAGTGAAGAGAGTGCAAATCCTCTAGAGGGGTTAGCAGAATAGCCAGAAACCAAAGCCATAGTCGGGCCAGAAGGATTTTCATAAGAATCCCTCGACATGGCGTCAATCTCACTAGACTTGAGCTTACTAAAGAGCTCGTCACAAGTGAGGGTCTCATAGTTAGGCGATTCGATGATCGCCTGGACCTTTGAGTCCCACACCGACCGATCAAGAGTGTGCAAAAGCTTCAAAGCCCTCTCATGATCGTCAAAAGGCAACAGCTCCTTGTTCGCTCTCATCTTGTTGACAATGACCTGAAAGCGAGCGAATAAACTCTCTATGCTCTCGCCAGGCATATGTCGAAAGTTCTCGTACTCCCGCTTGTGCGACTCGTAGAGATGAGATTTGACTTGAGAGGTTCCCTCATGGAAGCACATGAGGGTAGCCCAAATCTCACGAGCCGTGGGGAGGTGAGAAACGCGATCAAACTCGGACATGCTCAAACAGGAGAAAAGAGCGTTACACGCTCGGCTATTGGCATCGTGCTCATCCATCTGAAGCTGAGTAACACGAGCAGCCAAGACAACGTAATCGTCCTTGCTGCAAATCTCCCAAACAGAAGAGCCCATGCTCTGGAGATAGGCCGACATGCGTATCTTCCAATACGCATAGTTCGTCCCATCGAAAAACAGTGGTTTGCCCACGCCGCGATCCATGTCACCTTCTGTGGATCTGGAACCGGCTAAGGTGGAAGATCCTTAACCCGCTTTGATACCAATTGAAGGACCGAGAATGCACTAGCATGGCAACCAGAGGGGGGGGGTGAATGGGAGCCAACAAAAATTCTTTTGAATCTTTGGCCAAATGTCCCAAAATCAACACCGAAAAGCTTCGACCGAAACCGTGATGCCCACGACCCTTGGAAAAGGGTGGATGATCCTTAGGATCACAGCGAGGCACCACAAAGCGATAGCGAACCAAGCGCCAAAAGCTCCGGAGCAAGTTCGACCCTCAAGAACCAAGTCTCGAACGTAGATAAACGGCTACATCGAGAAACTCCCAAATACCTATGCTAACAAGTAGCAAAGATACCTAGAGAGGTTCCTTGGTCAACTACAAGGCCAAACGAGAAGTCCAAAAACCAAGCGAGGAAGCCGGGAGAGAAAAAGCACTAAAACGCAACCTTCAGGCAAATCCCGGACTGCCGGCCCTGGGGTCCCGGACTGTCCGCGGTACTGCCAGACTGTCCGCTAGCGAGTGGCGGACTGTCCACCGGCAAAACTCGCCAAATAGCAAAGCTGCTGAAGTCCCCTGGACAGTTCTCGGACTGTCCGTAAATGACAGCGGCGGACTGTCCGCCAGTCAAACCGAAACAACACAGCCGAGCCGCGCGACCACTGACTCGGTCGAGACCCGACGCGCGGACTGTCCGCGATCCCAGCGGTGGACTGTTTGTGGATGAACAGAGAGAGCGATTTTGGTCGCCCTCAACTCAAATCTTCTCTAAATCGATTCAAACCAAAATCCCACGTTCCCAAACTTGGAGAGGATGATCACGGAGTAGTTAGGAGACTATCCCCAAGAAATCATCCCCTCAAATCAACTCAAACACCGGGAAATCGAAAGGGGAGGAGTATGAACCGAAAAAGCGCCACGAAAACGAAATCAACCCGATCTACTTGTTCGTGAGGAGTTAGATGAATTCCTTTGGTCGAAATGACCTCCTCACTATAAAGAACAAGTTGATTCAAACGGTTTTTGCAAAGACGCACTAGAGAGGGAGATCGAGTGACGGGAAAATCACGGAGAAACAAAGAACGCGAAGAACATGAACCAAAACGCGAATCAAGTCATCGATCTACAACCGTGTGGCTACCACACGCTACAACAGTGAGGTTACGACCTCACTTCCTCAAAATCTCCAGTACACAGAGGTATGGTTCTCTGCGGATCTCAGCTAGCTACAGCAGGGGATTGGGAGAGCAGGAAACCCTAGAAGCAAAGAGCAAATGACTGAGATGGATGGGGAGGTGGGTGTCTCCCCCTACTTATCCTAATTCTAACTATTCCTAATTCCCACTCTACCCCTAACTACTTACAGAGCGAACCAGCTAAACCCTAAGGTTATTCTGGACCAACTCGATTGTAGGTGGATCCGACGGCCATGCCTGCACAACTCGTAGCGTTGCCTCGATGCAACCTCCCGATTGCCGCCACGTGCCGCCACCGCTCTGCGTCCTTTTCACGGACTCCGCCCCCGGTTTTGTGGCCAAAACCGGGAAACTAGGCCTTCACGTCCACCCCCATTTTTGAGGCCCAAACTGGGAAACCAGCCACCAAGTCCATCCCCTGGTTTTGAGGCCTAAACCAGGAAACCCGCCAGCGCCCAGGTTTTGAGGCCCAAACCTGGAAACCGTCCTCAGCCTGAGTTTTGTGGCCCAAACTCAGAAACCCGCAGCACGCTAGGTTTTGAGGCCCAAACCTGGAAACCGTCCCCCCGATGGTTTTTCTCTGGCTCTACCACCAAACTAGAGCTGTAGAGGGGATGCACCGCCCGTGCACCCCGTCCACAGACACGTGTCCCTAGGTCCTCGACCCAAGCAACACCGTGCCCGCAAGTCTTCGCTCGTCGCTGTCCCAGGCTGTCAGCCACCACAGCTGATCCTTGGGCCACCGGTCCCTCAGTCCAAGCCTCACGTCCGCCCTTCTCCACTCTCGGCCCATCGGCACAGCACGTCTCTACTTGACCTTCACCTTGCCCTCGATCACTGTCTCTGTGCTCGACACCTACACAACACAAGCCAAAAAACATGCGCATTATCCCAGTTGACAATCACTCATCACTCAGAGACTCGGCATACACCAATGTATCCGCATAAGTAGAGGGAGACACCCACCTCCCATCTGATCTCAGTCATTTTGCTCTTTGCCTTCTAGGTTTTCCTGCTCTCCCAATCCCCTACTGTAGCAACTGAGATCCGCAGAAAACCATACCTTTGTGTACTTGAGATTTTGAGGAAGTGAGACCGTAATCTCACTGTTGTAGCGTGTGGTAGCCACACGGTTGCAGATCGATGTCTCAATTCGCGTTTTGACTTTGTTCTTCGCGTTCTTATTTTCTCCACGATTTTCTCATCGCTCGATCTCCCTCTCTACTGCGTCTTTTTGAAATCCACTTGAATCAACATGTTCTTTATAGTGAGGAGATCATTTCCACCGAAGGAATTCATCTAACTCCTCATGAACAAGTAGATCGGGTCGATTCAATTTTCGTGGCGCTTTTTTGATTCATATTCCCTTCTCTTCGATTCCCGTTGTTTGAGTTGATTTGAGCAGATGATTTCTTGGGAATAGTCTCTTAGCTACCTCGTGATCATCCTCTCCAAGTTTGGGATCAAGGGATTTTGATTTGAATCGATTTTGGGAAGATTTGGGGAGAAGGCGACTGAAATCGGCCTCTCTGCAAGGTCGCGGACAGTCCGCCATCAGAACGGCGGACGGTCCGGGCGTTGGGGGCAAGCCAGATCAGTGGCTGTGTTCTTCGGCTGCTTTGCTGACTTTTGACCGGCGGACAGTCCGCCGTTGGGACTCGTGGACCAGTTGAGCAGAAGTGTTCAGCAGACTTGAAGTTTTTGATTCTTGGCCGACGGACAGTCCGCCAGGGCTTCGCGGATAGTCCGCCCTTGGCGCGGATAGTCCGGGACTGGGAGTCCGAACAGTCCGGGAATTGGCCGTAGGTTGCGTCTTAGTGTGTTTGCTCTCCCGGCTTTTCCGCTTCGTTTTCGGACTTCTCCTTTGGCCCTAGGGTTGACCTAGGAACCTCTCTAGGCATCTTTGCTACTCGTTAGCATTGGTATTTGGGATTTCTCGACGTAGCATTCAATCTATGTTGGAGAGTTGGTTTTTGAGGTCGAACTCTAGATGGTGCTTTTGGTGTTTTGGCTCGCTCTTGCTTTGTGGTGCCTCGCTGTGATCCAAGGGATCATCCACCCTTTTCCAAGGGTCATGGGCATCATGGTTTGGTCGAAGTTTTTTAGGGGTTGATTTTTGGGACAAAGGCCAAAGTTTCGAGAGAATTTTTTTAGGCTCCCATTCACCCCCCCCCTCTAGTCGCCTTGCTTTTGCATTCTCGGTCCTTCAGCCGTCTCGAAGGCTTTCCTGGAAAGCTGCTCGAAGGATCAGCGCGGCAGGGTCACTCAAGACAAGGAACCAAACTTCAGCGAGGTCATCCCTACCACGTCAACTACAACCGCTGAAGACGCTACTGACAAGGTAAACACCAAGGTACCGGAAGATTCTTACCCTACCCATGCTAATTATTCTGCGATGCTGGTTGATACTTAAAAAAACTCTTACCAATACTATTCAGCATTTGTTTAAGTTACTTAGTGACCCGCATGGATAAGCTAGAGGGTAAGACCGTTGATCCTGATCGCCCTACCGGACAACCACAGTTCGGTATGCCTTTTAATTTCTTCAAAGGCCAAACCTCACACACAGAGTTTGGCCAAACGCAATCAGGAACCGATACTGGCAGGACCGCTCACGGTGAAGCTAGTACATCGATGTATACCAATAGTCTCCACCGTGGTGCTGGTCGGACCGCACAGACCGACCAGGGTACAGCGACAAACAGAACTTCAGGGGGTCAGGGAACAGTGTTGCCCAATCCACCGAAGTCTCCGAGCCATAACCCCATGCATAGTGGTACTCCTAACCTTGCTGACACCGATTTTGGACGAGCCATAAATCGGTTTAAGGAAGAAATAACTAGGTCTCTCGAGACCATGTATTCAAAACCGTACCCGTCATGTTTTGATTCTATGAAAGCACCTGACAGTTGGAGGGTACCAGATTTTTATAAGTTTAGCGGTGACGGTAGCAAAACAACTATGGAGCATGTCAGCATGTTCCTTGCACAGATAGGTGAAGCCAGTACTTTAGATTACATGAATGTACGACATTTTCCTTTGTCTTTAACTGGTACGGCTTTCGCCTGGTTTACGTCACTACCAGAATGCACCATAGGTTCTTGGGCCGAGTTAGAAGAAAAATTTCATAATCACTTTTATGACGGGGTTCAAGAAACTAGGTTGTCACACCTCACGTTGGTTCGACAAGGGCGTAGCGAATCTGTGGTCGACTTCTTTAAGCGTTTTAAAGAAATTAAGAACCAAAGTTTCCATTTGATGATCTCCGATAGAGATCTAACTGATCTATGTCTAGCTGGCCTACGTCGAGAGATCAAGGATAAACTTGAGCATCATGATTTCTTTAATGTAAATCAACTGTTGCAGAAGGCCATTTCGATATAATCGTGCCTTAAAGAACCTTACGATCCTCATAAGACTCATCGATCGGGCGTGCATATTGCCGAGATAAATTCTGATAGTTCCAACGATGAGTCTAAGGATTGTTACGCTGCCGAAGTTTTATGGCCAGCGCAGAATAAACTAGTCACTTGTCCTTACCTTAAACCGATTCAAAAGAATCGGGGTGAGGAGGTGAAGTTTACCTTTGATTTTTCTAAATGTGACCGAATATTTGATGAATTACTTAAATTCGGTTACCTCAAAATTAATTATACTTTGCCATCACCCGATGAATCAAAAAGGAGGGCTTGCTGCAAATACCATAATTCTTTCTCTCACGCCACTAACGACTGCAATGTTTTCCGTCGACAGGTCCAATCGGCCCTCAATGAAGGACGATTGAGTCTAACTGAGATGCAGATCAGTACTACCCCTTTCCCAGTGCACATGGTGGAAGCAGGGAATCCTGCTATTCTGATTCGTCCAGAGCAAGCCCATATGACCAGAGGAAAAATGTGGTCATCGGCAAACCACGAGTTACACCAAATACTGAGAGTGATTCGGGGCGCAAGGTGGTGCTCGAGAAAGGTGATGATGGCAAAAGCAAGCTCACAATTACTGCAGGGTCAGCACGACACTTGCATAAACAAAGATATTTCGAGACCAGGGCGGCACAACAGAGACCGACCAGGTCGGGTCCTCAAATCGACCAGTCTGGTTCATCTTCAAAGCAACTAGTACAGTTGGAGCAGAAGGCCAACCAGGTCAAGCAGGTTCTTCTTGACCCCAGTGGAAGCAATAAGCCGACTGATGTGGTCGGTCTAGCTGGTTCTAAAGACCCTACCCCTTCTGGAGTACATGTCCTACGCACATTTGTCCCACAGAAGCCCGAGGTCGGCACTTGGAAGACCAATGCAGATAGGAGTAAGGGGAAAGTTGCTAGGGAACCATGCAACTTTGATAAGCTCATGGCTAAGTACAAGAAGCAAAAGGCCGATTCTCAGAGTCGGCCCTTAAAAAAGAGAGAGTCTACTCCCCCTAAGCGTGAGAATGAGAAGCCTAAGCAAATGGTGGTGTCTCGGGCAGTGTCTCCAACACCGAAGGCCGTTCCATATCAGCACCAATGGGCACCTCCCATCTCGCCACCACCACAATGGGGTCCTCAAGGAGTGTGGGTGCCTTACCCTATGCCAGCACATATGTACTAACAACCAGGATGGGGAATGCCCGTCAGTCAGCCCACAAGGATCTCAGTGTTCGATCGTTTAGGTGATCGGCCAAGCTCTAGTGGCGTAAATCAAAATCGGTTAATCACGTCATGGACTTTGACCTCTCAGGAAACGGGGAAGGCACAAGTGCGACAAATATATATGCCTAAGAAGGTGCAAAGTGTCCCGTTATTTCTCTGACCAGATCCGATCTTGTACCTACTATTACGATCGGGTCTATGAAAGTCCCTCTTGCCGACGAACCCGAGACGATGGCGGTCGAGGAACCAACTGAAGAAAAGGGTCTGGAGGCTCAAAATACTTCAACCAGGGTAGAGGTAGAAAAGCCTATCGAGCGTGATACCAAGTACATGCAGCCCAGGTGGTGCCCTCCTGGTTTAAATAAGACTCAGCGAAGGAAGCTACAGAGGGCCCGCTGCAACAAACAGAGGCAGGAACGGCTCGAGAAAATGAGCGAAGATATATTTAACTCGACACATCCTGTTTTCCCTCAGGGTAAGCGAGGGGGTGAAGAGCCAGTTTATAATCAAAGACCAACTTTGACAATTGTAGAGCTAAACAGGTCAGATCCTGAACCGACCAATTTGAACACCGAATCTACTGAAGCAGCTTCAGGACCAATCAGGTCGGACCCCAATCCGACCACCTCAGGACAGGTGTCGACCAGTTTGGTGGTCTAGCAGTTTGAATCGGCTACTGTTAAATTAAGAATTGAGCCGACTCGGCCAGATTCCCAGGCCAAATTGGTTCCTGATACGCCGATGGGATCTAACACATCTCCTAATGACCTTATTTCCTCCGCTGGTATTGTTGCGACCAATGAAGAATTACGTGAAGAACAAGATGAGGAGATGGTGGATTACGAGCCTTCCCCAGAAAGGGCGGAGGTCAATGTAGTTTACTTATCGGCTGACTACGACGTAGTCGGAGATGATTCGACAATGGTGGAATTCAACTTCGCTACACAAACTGTTGTGTTCTAGAAGCCAGAGGAATCTGTCAATCATCTTAAACCGTTGCATATAAAAGGTCACATTAATGGTGCACCAGTTCACAAGATGTTGGTCGACAGCGGGGCGATCGTAAACTTGATGCCATACTCGTTTTACCAGAAGCTTGGTGACACTGATGAAGAGATGATCAAGACCAATATGACTATCACTCGAGTCGGAGGAGGAGATCCTATTCCGGCCAAAGGAGTTGCGTCCATGGAGCTGACCGTTGGAAGCAAGACTTTGGCCACTACTTTCTTCGTCGCCGACATACAAGGTAGCTATAACCTTATACTTGGGCATGACTGGATTCACGCTAATCGGTGTATACCTTCTAGCCTACATCAGTTTCTCATTCAGTGGGTGGGGGACGATGTTGAGGTGGTACACTCAGATTCATCGGCCTATGTAGCTACAGTCGATGCTCCTTTGCTCGGGGCGCATGATACTATTGCTTGTTTATCTGGTCGGGACCTTTCTAATTTCTAGTTTGTTAGTGTTACTAGGGAAGGTTTCGTACCAGTATCCTTAAAGCCGACCGACAATCGGTTCAACATTATCATGTAATTTAATGGATGCTAATGTTGATTGGTTAAAACATCGTGTTGAACAATATCGGACCTGTAAGACCGATACTTGTGAGGCTATTGATGATTTTGATGAGCTCAATATGTTGGGCGAAGGTTTCACGTCGGCCGACCCTTTAGAACAAGTAGATATTGGGGATGGTTCTATGCCTTGGCCAACCTTTGTAAATCAAAATCTTGAAGCCGATTATAAAATAAAATTAATCGCGCTTCTGAAGGAGTATGTTGATTGCTTTGCATGGAGTTATACGAAGATGCCCAGGTTAAGCCGAGAACTTGTTGAGCATCGGCTTCCTATTAAGCCAGGGTTCCGACCATTCAAGCAACATCCTCGCCGTTTTAGTTCTACAATATATGACCGGATTAAAGAGGAAATTAATCGGTTATTGCAAGCGGGGTTTATCCAGCCATGCAGATATGCAGAGTGGGTCTCTAATATCATGCCTGTGGAGAAGAAGGACATTGGGAAAATTAGGGTTTGCATTGATTTTAGAGATTTAAATAGAGCCATTCCCAAAGATGAGTATCCTATGCCTACTATAGCCAATATGTTGATCAATGACGCTTCAGGACACCAGGTTGTCAGTTTTCTTGACGGCAACGTTGGTTATAATCAGATATTCATGGCCGAGGAGGATATGTCCAAAACAGCCTTCATTTGTCCAGGGTTTGTTGGTCTTTTTGAGTGGGTCGTGATGACATTTGGTTTAAAGAACGCAGGTGCTACCTATCAACACGCTATGAATCTGATCTTTCATGATTTGATTGGGATAATCATGGAAGTATATATTGATGATATTGTGATCAAATCGGCTGCTCATGTATCTCATTTAGCCGATCTGCGTTTAGCGTTTGAGAGAATGTGCCGCTATGGTTTGAAGATGAACCCACTAAAATGTGCTTTTGGTGTATCGGCTGAGAAGTTTTTAGGGTTCATCATTCACGACAAAGGCATAGAGATTGATCCTAAAAGGATAGAAAAGATCAAGAAAGTTCAGGCACCTACATGCAAAAAAGACTTGTAGAAGTTTCTAGGAAAAGTGAACTATTTGGGGAGATTTATTGCAAATTTGTCCGGGAAAATTATTCCTTTTACCCCTATATTAAAGCTAAAGGATGAAACTGAGTTCACTTGGGGGGCAGAGCAACAAGAAGCATTTGAGAAGATAAAGGAATATTTGTCATCTCCACCAGTTCTTCGGGCGCCTAAGAGAGGAATTCCTTTCAGATTATATGTCGCTGCCGAAGAGAAGGTCATTGGAGCTGTCTTAACACAAGAAGATGGAGGTAAAGAGTACGTGATTGCTTATATTGGTCGTCGTCTTCTTGATCCCGAGACAAGGTACGCCCATATTGAAAAATTATGCTTATCCTTGTACAACGCTTGTGCTAAAATGAGACACTATTTGCTATCTAGTACATGTGTTGTTGCATGCCAGGCCGATGTAATTAAGCACATGTTATATCGGCCAATACTTAGAGGAAGGATTGGTAAGTGGGCGTATGTGTTGATTGAGTTTGACTTGACTTATGAACCATTAAAAACTTTAAAGGGTCAAGTTCTTGCTGATTTCATTGTTGAGCATAGTTTTAGTTTAGAAGATGAGATCAGTTATTTTACTTTTACTCCATGGAAGCTTCACTTTGATGGATCGGCTTGTAAGGAGGGCCAAGGTGTTGGTGTGGTCATCATTTCTCCTAATAGTGCTGAGTTTGAAATGCTGAGCCGGTTAGATTTCCTATGCACTAATAATCAAGATGAATATGAAGCTCTTTTATCCGGTTTAGAAATGTTATGTTCCATGGAGGTTAAACATGTTGAAGCTTATGGCGATTCCTTGCTAGTAGTGCAACAAGTTGCTGGTGAGTTTCAATGCCTAGAGGGATCGTTAAATGTTTATCTTGACATGCGCCTTGATATCATTACTCATTTTACCGAATTCCAGATTCGGCATATACCAAGGCATGAAAATCATAAAGCTAACATGTTAGCTCAACAAGCATCTGGCTATAGTGTCAGTAGACGTATTTCTCACATAAAGCCGATGCAACAGCGTGCAGGAGTATTGTCGGCTCTTATAGCCGACCAGTTTGTTTTAAAACCAGTTCGGCCACCTTGCCCTAGAGACCAGGTGCATGTTAAGCATACTTGGGAAGACACTATGGCCGACCAGGTTGTTTATGAATCAAGTCAGTTAATTCGTCCGATTGACCTGATCGATCATGGAACGATTAATTTGTCTGAAAGAACTCTAAATCGGTCTGAATCGAGTCATATTGAAAGTGGGACTAATTTAGAGGATTGGAGAACTCCCCTGCTTAAATATCTTAATGATCCGAGTACTAAGGTTGATCAAAGTGTTCGGCGGAGTGCATTTAAATATGTACTACACAATGATGAGCTTTATCAAAGGACTGCCGAGGTAAATCTGGATGCATATAGACTGGCTAAACAGAATGATTTATCTATTGTTATGTATCATGATGTCATGATGGACAACATTGATGAAGTAACCGATAAGAGATTAAGGGCTCTTAAGGAGATGGAGAAAGATAAAGTCCGGGTTGCCAGAGCTTACAACAAAAGGGTGAAGAGTAAATCGTTCCAAGTGGGGGAATTGGTATGGAAGACTATATTACCACTTGGGTCGAGAAGCAACAAGTTCGGCAAGTGGTCGCCGAGCTAGGAGGGGCCTTATAAAGTGATCAAAGTGGTATTTGGAAATGCATATATGTTGGAGACGTTACAAGGTGAAAGTCTCCCGAGAGCAATAAACGGGAGGTATTTGAAGAAATACTTTCCAAGTGTTTGGCAAGAAGCCTGAGTGCCTTTCAAGCAATGGCCGATACATGTATCGCCCTTAGAACAAAAATAGTCAGAATATTTATCCGTAAATATCGAATAGCTGATGAGTTGGATATCATTGTTATTCGGTTTGTTTTTAGGTTCTACCAAATATTACCTAAAAACAGGGGGCATATGTTGACACTCAAAAGTGTCACAGATAAAGATGAATTTAGAAGAAGTGTTTGGCCTGTAATATTAGGGTCAAATTTGTCTTTTGAGAGATCGGATGTTCTAAGTTGAATGAGCCTGATCATTTTGGGTTTTCGATCACTCATGTTATGTTCGACCAGGTGGCCCTGGTCGGAGGTCTTATGGTTGTGATGAATGCTGAGTCCGATGCTAAATATGTGGATCCTTCTCTTGTAAGGATGATTTGTTGATCAGTATGGGCTGATGAAGCCCATTAGACCGATCTGGATGATCCAAGGATCGGCGAGATCAGGGTTATCTTGTCGCGCCCAGATTAGATTCTATATGTTGATAGAGTCCGGATAGGAAACTTGGAGATTGTATTTGGAGATATTTCCCATTGGGATAAGACCAGCCCCCTCTATATATATGAGAGGATCATGGTCGATTGAGGCATCCAACCCTAATCGATCAAAATCAATCTACAACCCTTTTACCCCTTTTTTCCCCTCTACCTTGCTGTTTGGCGCGTCCCCCGGCGAGACTCGATGGCGTTCTAGGCGGCCTTGCTGGTCCTAGGACAACCTCTATGTGCTTCTCCCCGACGGGTCTTCCCGGGAGGAGTTCTAGAGTTATCAACACAGGAGCCCAAAACCCTAGATCGATCTAAACCGGTCTCTAGATTGGTTTTCGTCGGTTTAGCCACGGTTCATGCTGTCTCAGGTTGAACTGCAACCTCTCCGGGCGTTCTAGCCCTGTTGGTGTTTGATTCGGATCACTTCCGACGTCAACAGCTATAAGTAGAGAGGCAGCCCCTCCTCTCATTCCATCCTCGCAGCATTTCATTCTCTTAGCCCTCACTAGGTTTTCTTCTACCTACTGCCTGTGATTCGCAGATAGCAAGACAATACCTCTGTGTACTTGACATTTTGAGGAAACTGGGCCGTAATCCTGTTGTCATCTCGTGGGTTTGAGACACGGCTGAAATCGTGATCGATTCACGTTTTGGTGTTGTGTTCTTCGTGTTTCGGTTTTTGCCATCTCGGAGATTTTCCTTGTTCTTCCGCTCTAAGAGATGGTTTTCAATTTCATCTGAACCTGCTTGTGCTAGGTCGTGAGCCCCTTCTCTTCACCGAAGGAATTCTTTCCTAACATCTCGGACTAGCTGATCGACCCGGTTTCTTCTTGGATCGGTTTTCTCTCGCTTTGCCCCGGATTTCTTCGATTCACCGATTTAGAGATAGGTTCGAGCCATGATCTCCTAGGAGTAGCTCACTATCCGCCTTCTGACTCCCCTCACTGAGTTTAAGCCTTAGTGGTTTCGATTTGAGGGAGATCGAGTCGAATCGGTGGACGAACTGTGCTATTTCGGGGCAACCGAACGCTAGCCACAGGCTGACCGGATGCTAACTCGAGAGTCCGGTCTTTGAAGGTCACAGTGTCCAGTTCGTGTCGACCTGACCAGACACTCAGTTATAGAAGGGACCTGACGCTGCTCAAGTGAGTCCGATCAGTTCTAGAGAGTTCAGTGACTGATCGGACGCATCGCTCGCACTATTCATCGAGAAGGTGTGATCGAACACAGTCGACTGGACGCATTACTATTCAGATCGAACGCACCCTATGATGAGTCCAGTCACAAACAGTAAGGTTCTAGAACGTGTTTCTCTCGACCGAATGCGTCTGTTCCTGGCTGATCGGACGCACCAGTGAGTCCGGTCAGAGCTGTCTCTGCACGTTTTCGTTCACGGTTTCTTCGGTGTTCGTCAAACTTGCGATCCGACTTTTGTGTGAGCTTTCTTGTGGTGTCCCGCTGTGTTCCTAGGCAACATCCACCTAATCACTTGGGTCGTGGACATCACGTTTGTTGGATTTGCCTTTGGGGTGATTTTCTAGGACAATGGTCATCCATTTCTCGAGAAGAAATTTGAGGCTCCCATTCACCCCCCCCTCTGGTCGCCAATTCGGTTCTTCAATTGGTATCAGAGTCGGTTAAGCGATCTTCTCTACCTTAATCGCTTTCGGATCCTAAGGGCGACATGGATTAAGGGAATGGAAAGGCTCCCTACTTCGATGGGACGAACTATCCCTATTGGAAGATTCAGATGCGTGCTTATCTCAACAACATCGAGTCTTCTGTTTGGGAGATATGTGAGAATGTTGAGTACGAGGTCCTAATGGCTCGAGTAGGTCAAATCCAGATTGACCAGCACGAGGCGAATGCTAAGGCCTGTAACGTGCTTTTGGCCAACATCTCCCTTCCCAAGTTTGAGCGTGTCTCCGAGCTTGAGACGGCATGAGAGATCTGGGTGAAGCTTCAAAGCTATCAAGAGGGGACCGTCCAGGTCAAGACCAGACTCTTCGAGATGTACAAGCGCAAGTACGAGAACTTTGTTCAGTTTGAGAGAGAGGCTATTGACGCTATGTTCGCTCGTTTCCAAACGATTGTGAACAAGATGTGTGCCAATCGGGCCTACCTATCTTATGTTGATCATGAGAGGGCACTCAAGTTGCTATATGCCCTGGATTAGAAGGTATGGAAGGTGAAGGTGTTGACCATTATAGAGTGACCAAGCTATGACACCCTCACTGTGGACGAGCTATTCAGCAAGCTCAAGTCCACCGAGATCGATCACTTAACTCAGGCCAAGCTGAAGAACCCATCTTCACATTCGATGGCTTTGGTCTCAGGCAAGGCTGGATTGACTCATTCTGCTGATGCTTCACCACCTCTCTTTGCTTTGTCTTCTTTGCTTTCAGTGACAGAAGAGCAGGTGGAGGCATTGGGCGATGACGAGCTCGCCCTCATCATCACTCGGTTCTCGCGGTTTCACAACAACCTCTTGAATCACCGACGTGGTGGCGCACGTGAGGGCTGCTATGGGTGTGGCGACCCCAATCAATTTGTAACGAGCTGTCCCAAGCGCGACAAAGGCTTCCTGGCAAGAACCGCAACTCTAGGCGCAAGGCAAAGCCGGAGAACAAGGCCAGGAAGAAGAAGACCAAGGGAGGTTACCGCAGGGAAGATCTAGAGAAGGCTTTTGATGCTGGAAGGCGTGCCTTCATCGACTCCATTAGCGACGTCGAGAAGAGCTCTGACGGTGACTCCAGCAATGATGAGTCCGAGAACAACATGGAGGAGCGCTTCAATGGACTCTGCTTCTTCGGTAGCTCCACCGATGGCTTCTACACCATGGCTTTAGACGAGGAGGACTGCAAGTGCTAGGACAAGCATGCTGACATCGACGACGACGACAACGCTTCTGAGGTATCGACTTCTTCTCTTGTCGAGCGTCTTTCCGGTGAGCGTGACTCTTTGGCCGAAATAGTTCTCGCCAAGGACAAGCAACTTAGGCGTGCTGCTAGAGAGCACAATGAATTTAAGGCCAAGCTAGGCGAGGCGCTTAAGGAGCTTGAGTTTGCTAGGTCGGAGGTGAAGGTGACCAATGAGGAGTGTGATGAGTGCACGACACATATGACAAAATTTACCACCCTACAAACCAAGTATGCCTCTTTGATTGACGTGTATGATAAGCTGAAGAGTAGGCTAGACTTGGTGGGTGATTGTAAAGAGTGTCCCTCCCTGAAGAAGGAGCTGGAGGAAGTGAAGGCAAGGCCTTCTTTGCTGGATGCATGCAAGTCGTGTCTAGGCTTGTGAACTGAGTTGGCAGAAGTTAGTGCCAAGTTTGTTGAAGCCTTGAAGGCCGACTCAGTTAGCACCGTTTCTGCTCAGTGTGAGCGATGCGTGGGGATGAAGCTAGAGATTGCCAACTGTCGGCATGACAGGATGCAAACCGAGGAGGAAAACACATACCTTCGGTCCATGCTGAGTTGGGTGTCATGTAGTGAACCGCGGTTGATCATGATGATCAGTTAGTTCAAGAGAGGAACTAGCGGTCCGAGAGTAGGCTTTGCTTCAGGTGGGAAGGGCGCTAGTAGCTTTGGCAAGATCGGTGAGTTTAGCGGAGTGAACCTAAGTGAGAAACCATCCGCTATCTCTAAGCTTACCAAGATCACCCCACCTGAGCCTTCCAAGCCTATCACCAAGGATGGTATCCTTGATGAACCTCCCAAGGCTCCTCGTCACAAGCAAGTGTGGGTTCCCAAACCTAACCATCATAGGAACACACTTGACACCATTCCTGACATCTCTAATGTTCCCCTTCCGAGAGGCAAGCAGCCGACTAGAGTGAACAAACCCCGCAACCATAGGAACCAACAACCCAAGAGAGTGGTGAGGTTCGAGTGTGAGTACTGCCACCGTGAGGGTCACTTAGCCGAGTTTTACTTTCGGAGGAAGAGAGACGCTAGGCGGGAGTTGGAGCTGAACAACCAGGCTAGGCACCACCCTCACCATGGTGTGCAAGGTCAGGGAGTTCAGAGGCAGAGGGCTAGGCCTGCAGGTGCACCCCCTCAGGCAGCTAGGCCCCAGGCAGCTAGACCATGCGGTGGTGGTCGTGCCCGTCGTGGTTCCGGCCGTCCTCAATACGATCATGAGCCAGGTGTAAGAGGCTTTGCTGCACTGTCCCACAGCAGACCACCGTTTCAGTTTGGTGGTGATCACTATACTCAGATGGGACGAGAAGGTGAGTCTAGAGGTTTTCCGTTCCATAGCGGACCACCCTTTCAGTTTGGTGGTGATCACTATCCGCCCATGGGACGAGGACAGTTTGGTGTTGCCTCTAACACTTTTTCTGGGCCTATGTCACGACACTGGTATCCTTCTCACTATACTAACCCCAGTGTTGTGCCATATGCTCATTTCCTGCCTTTCTTTTGATGCAGGAACTTCGGTTGGAGAACATGTGGCTCATGGATTCCGGGTGTTCGCGCCACATGACCGGAAAGGAAGAATGGTTCTCCAGCCTGAACCTCATGCCCCATAAGGAGTATATCACATTCGGGGATAGCGGTAGAGGTAAGGTTGTTTCTCGAGGGTCTATTTCACTCAACGAGAGCTTTGTTCTCAAGGATGTTGCTTTGGTTTCAAATTTGCAATTCAATTTGCTTTGTATTTTGCAACTTCTTGAGGATGGTTACGAAGTGCGCTTTAAGGCCAACTCGAGCAGAGTTTTGGATTCTCGGGGAGATCTTGTTTGTTGGATCGTCCCCTTTGGCCGTGTTTTTCATGCCAATTTTTCTCGTTCTTTTGGCTCTTCTAGATGTTTGGTGGCTGGTCCTTCTTCTGATCTATGGAAGTGGCATAGGAGACTTGGCCACTTGAGTTTTGACTTGCTTGCAAGACTTAGCTCACTTGGCTTAATCCAAGGATTGCCCAAGCTAAAGTTTCAGAAGGACCTTGTTTGCCATCCTTGTCGTCATGGGAAGATGGTTGCTGCCTCTCACCCACCTGTTAATCAGGTGATGACCAAGCAACCCGGCGAGCTCTTACACATGGACACTGTTGGACCAGCTCGAGTTTGCTCAGCGGGTGGTAAGTGGTACGTTCTAGTGATCATGGACGATTTTTTGAGGAACTCTTGGGTGTTCTTCATGGAGGCTAAGGACGAGGCTTTCTCTTTTGCTCGAGATTTGATTTTAAGGTTGAAAACTGAGTTTCCCCTGATACTATTAGAGCTATTCATAGCGATAATGGTACTGAGTTTGTTAACTCACAAATTTCCTCTTTCTGTTCTTTTCATGGTATTGAGCATTAGTTGTCTTCTCCTTATGCCCCCAGCAGAACGTTGTTGTTGAGCGCAAGAATCGAACCCTTGTTGAGATGGCCAGGACGATGCTCGATGAGCATAGGACTCCTAGGCGTTTTAGGTCCGAGGCGATCAACACCGCTTGCATGTTTCAAATTGCATCTTTCTTCGTGCTTTCATGAAAAAGACTTCTTATGAGTTGCGATTTGGACGGGTACCCAAGGTGTCTCATTTTAGGGTGTTTGGGTGCAAGTGCTTTATCCTGAAGCAAGGCAATTTTGACAAATTTGAATCTCATTCTGCTGATTGTGTGTTTCTTGGTTATGCTTTACATTCACGTGCTTATCGAGTTCTTAACCTTGAGACTAACTGGATAGTGGAGACCTGCGAGGTGGACACGCTCATTTTGCTCATTCTGCATTCGTTGCTTCTTTTGAGCCCAAAGATGTTGGACACGCTCTCTCTGATCCTAACTGGGTTAATGCCATGCATGAGGAGTTAGGGAACTTTGAACGAAACCAAGTCTAGACCATAGTTCCACCTCCACCAGAATGCCACCCTATAGGTACCAAATGGGTTTTCAAGAACAAACAGGGTGAGGATGGGATGGTAGTGAGGAACAAGGCTAGGTTAGTAGCCCAAGGCTTTTGCCAGAAAGAGGGGATAGACTATGAGGAGACTTTTGCCCCTGTAGCTTGTTTAGAAGCCATTAGGATCCTTCTAGCCTTTACTGCTTCGAAGGGTTTTTGTGGATACATGGGTGTATGCCGAGTCTCGAGTGATGAGTGATTGTCAACGGGTTTGATCGCAGGTTCTTTGGCTTGTGTTGTGCAGGTGTCGAGCACGGATACAGTGATCAGAGGCAAGGTGAAGGTCAAGTAGAGACGTGCCGTGCCGATGGACCGAGAGTGGCGAAGGGCGGATGTGAGGCTTGGACTGAGGGACTAGTGGCTCGAGGATTAGCTATGGTGGCTGGCAGCCTGGGACAGCGACGAGCGGAGACTTGCGGGCACGCTGTTACCTGGGTCGAGGACCTGGGGACACGTGTCGGTGGACGAGGTGCACGGGCGGTGCATCCCCTCTACAGCTTCGGTTTGGTGGTAGAGCCAGAGAAAAACCATCGGGTGGACGGTTTCCAGGTTTGGGCAACAAAACCTGGGCATGCTGCGGATTTCCGAGTTTGGGCCACAAAACTCGGGCTGAGGACGATTTTCAGGTTTGGGCCTCAAAACCTGGGCGCTGGTGGGTTTCCTGGTTTCGGCCTCAAAACCAGGGGATGGACTTGGAGGATGGTTTCCCGGTTTGGGCCTCAAAACCGAGGGTGGACGTGAAGGCCTGGTTTCTCGGTTTCGGCCACAAAACCGGGGGCGGAGTCCGTGAAGATGACACAGAGCGGTGGCGGCACGTGGCGGCAATCGGTGAGGTTGCATCGAGGCAATGCTACCTATTGTGCGGGCGTGGCCGTCGGATCACCACCTACCACGAGTTGGTCCAGAATAACCTTAGGGTTTAGCTGGTTCGCTCTGTAAGTAGTTAGGGGTAGAGTGGGAATTAGGAATAGTTAGAATTAGGATAAGTAGGGGGAGACACCCTCCTCCCCAAGTATCTCAGTCATTTGCTCTTTGCTTCTATGGTTTCCTGCTCTCCCAATCCCCTGCTGTAGCTAGCTGAGATCCGCAGAGAACCATACCTCTGTGTACTGAAGATTTTGAGGAAGTGAGGTCGTAACCTCACTGTTGTAGCGTGTGGTAGCCACACGGTTGCAGATCGATGTGTTGATTCGCGTTTTGGTTTGTGTTCTTCGCGTTCTTCGTTTCTCTACGATTTTCCCGTCACTCGATCTCTCTCTATACTGCGTCTTTTTGAAATCCACTTGAATCATCTTGTTCTTGATAGTGAGGAGGTCATTTCGACCAAAGGAATTCATCTAACTCCTCACGAACAAGTAGATCGGGTTGATTTCGTTTTCGTGGCGCTTTTTCGGTTCATACTCCTCCCCTTTCGATTTTCCTGTGTTTGAGTTGATTTGAGCGGATGATTTCTTGGGGATAGTCTCCTAACTACTCCATGATCATCCTCTTCAAGGTTGGAAATGTGGGATTTTGGTTTGAATCGATTTGGAGAGGATTTGAGTTGAGGGCGACCAAAATCGCCCTTTCTGTTCATCCGCGGACAGTCCGCCGCTGGGGTCGCGGACAGTCCGCGCGTCGGGCCTCGACCGAGTCAGTGGTCGCGCGGCTCGGCTGTGTTGTTTCGGTTTGACCGGCGGACAGTCCGCCATTGTCATCCACGGACAGTCCGGGACTGTCCAGGGAGACATCAGCAGCATTGCGGTTTTGCTCTTTTGGCCGGCGGACAGTCCGCGGCCTGAGCCCGGACAGTCCGCCACTGGGCAGACAGTCCGCGACCGTACTGCCGGACAGTCCGGGATCCTGCTGTAGCCTCCGGTTTTGTGCGTTTGCTCTCCCGACTTCTTCGCTTGGTTTTCGGACTTCTCGTTTGGCCCTAGAGTTGACCAAAGAACCTCTCTAGGTATCTTTGCTACGTTTTATCATAGGTATTTGGGGATTTCTCGATGTAGCCGTCTATCTATGTTCGGGACTCGGTTTTCAAGGGTCAAACTTGCGTCGGTGTTTTTGGAGTTTGGTTCGCTATCGCTCTGTGGTGCCTCGCTGTGATCCTAGGGATCATTGTAACTCCCCGATTTTCAAATAAATAAAATAAATTAGAATTTAATTAGGAAATGACCAAAATCCTAGATGGAGGAAAATTCTAGCCAGATGTTTGTTGCATTCATGCCGTTGCATAATTTTTATTGGATGAAAAAAAGAATTTATTAAACCCATATAGGGCGAATCGAATTTATTCTATTTATAAAAGAAACAAAAGAGTTTGCAAAAGGTTTGCAAAAGAAAACTCAAATTTTATTTTCAAAATCTAGGCAAAATATTTCTAAAATATTTCAAAGAAATTTTTATTTCAAACTGGATTTGGTTTTGAAATCAACAGGCTTTTGAAAAGTTTGGAAAATCAAATGAAAAAGAAAAGAAAAGGGCAAGGACTGGACTCAAACCCCTCACCCTTTTCCCTTGCTTCCGGTCCATTCCTCCTCACGGCCCAGCTCCCTCCACTCCCCACTCCGCTCCCGGCCCGCCTTCCCCCTGCGCTCGGCCTCCCCCCCGCTCCTGCCCCCAGCTAGCCGAGCCCACCCAACCCGCTGGGCCATCGCTCCCTCCCCGCGGCCCAGCGGATGCACGGCGCGCGCCTGCCTCGCCCGCACTCCCTTTGCTCTCCCGCGCGGCCCGCACAGATGCCGCCGCAGCGCCACCACGCCTTCTCCTCTTGGTCTCACTGCCACGCGGGCCCGTCCTGTCAGCCGTCATCCCCAACCCCCCGACCGAGACATCCGCTCCGCCCTACGCGCACGAAGGACCGCGCTGCCACCGCTCCTTTCCGCAGCTGCCACCCCATCTCCCTCGGCCTATTTAGGAGCCCTAGCCACCGCCCGCGCCTGCCCATCCCCTTCTTCCCCATGACCGGGACGTCTCTGCTCCCGCCGGCCGCGCCGAGCCTCACCTTCTCCACTGGTCGCGGCTGCCACCGAGAAGCCCCTCCTCTGCACTGACCGAGGCAACAAGCGCACTCGGAGTTCCACACAGAGGAGGAGGACTCACCACGCCAGCTTGGACCGACCCTAGCTCCAGAGCCGTGCAACGGACCGCCGCCACACCGTGCACGCTTCGTCACCGTCGCGCGCACCTCCGAGCCTTCCCCGACCTCGAGAAGTCCCCTAGGTGAGCCGCCTCCATCTCCCCTCTCTCTCTATGCCTTTCGCTCGTTGAATCGTAGCACGTAGGACACCATAGCGCGGGCGACCTCGCCACCGTGCACGCATGGTGCCGCCGCGCACTGACCAAGCCGTTACCCTCCCCGGTCACCCCGCACCGCCGGCGAAGGCTTCATCCAGTTCGCCAAGCCGAGCGCAATGCCACAGAAACCTTGCCGCTCCACCCATTCACCCTGACCCTCCTTGCCGCGGACGAGTGTCGAGACGGACTCGGTGCTCCGCCCGCTCTCGCCCGGTGCCCACCGCGAAGGCAAAGGAGGCCTGCAGCGCCTCCTGTCGACCTTCCAGCCGCCGCCAATGGCCACCGCCGCGCTCTGAGTGCCCACCGCCGTGAACAGCGCCACCTCGACTGCTCCCAACACCCCAGCCCCGTCCATTTTGATTTCTACGGCCACGATTAGATTGGGAAAATACCCCTTCGAGCGGTGCACCCGGTCCATGATGGACTCGGCCGCTCCGTGCGGTCCACCGACGCGTGGTGCACCCAGCCAATCAACTCGCGCCACCTGTCGCCACGCAGTGCCGCGTCAGCAGCCACGCAGCACCACGCCGACGCCTCTGCCACGCGCCGCGCGTTTTGCAAAAGAACCCCCGAGTTTCCTTGAAACAAACCCGCCGTCCCCTGGCACTGTGCTCCGAGTCTAGCGCATCTCGCATCCTAGCCCCTGAGCTTTTGGGAAAATGACGCCGGGTCCCGAGCCTTTTCCTTTTCAGTTTCGATTTATTTTAAATTACAAAAATGAGTTCAGTTTATTTACAGAATTGCCACTCAAATTCAAAAGCCCATAACTTGCTCATTTTAACTCTGTTTCGACTCATTCAACTCGCGTAAGATTCATCTCGTCGAGCTCTACGCGATAGATCTGCTTATGTTCTGTTTTCATAATGTTGGTGTACTGTTTATTATATTGCTTTGTTTGGGCCCTGTGATGATGTTTGATCCAGTGAATGCGAGCTACGTGGAACCCCTGGATCAACCTTGTGCTTTCGTCGCTCCAGACCCTTCTTGTGATCCTGCAGTTTCGACCCAGCCCGCAGGCAAGTGTCCTTGAACATCTTGCACCTACTTTTATTTTACTTTTGGTATTAGAGTAGTTAGATCCTGTAGATGCATGCAGCGTCTAAATTTGAATCCCATGATAGGGTTTACTAGATTTTGTTTATATTAACCTTGACACCTGGTTTGGGATGTTTGGGTAGAAGTCATGCTTAGCCTTGTTGTCTTGGGATGGGCTGGTTAATAATTAATTATGATTAATGATCTATGAAACATGTGGCTGGTAATGTTGTAGTATGGTGAGTAGGTAAATCCGGCAGGATGGACCGTTGGTGGTGTGGTGCCATGTGACTTGGCGTACGGTTGCCGTGTGACTCGGCGTTACGGTTTGCCATGGGACATGGCGTTGGTTTGGGTTTGTGGTTTGTTATCCTGCCTGGATCCCTAGGACCCGGTTCTCGAAGCCTGTAACCCGGCAAAACAGCGCAAACCATGAGGCCTATATGGCTCTGGGACTGGCTAATTAATTAGAGAAGCCTTATGTCATTATTAGTTACATATGGACATGGGACATGGCTTCTTCTACACAGGATACTGCTTGGTACGGGAGTGATTCCCAGGCTCGGGCGCCAGACCTGGTGTTATTACGGAAGGTAGCTCTACGTCGTGACATATGGAACAAATACGCATAGGAGGACTCTTTGTAACGGCCTTGTAGTGAACCCTGCCGACTCACCTTGGAAGTGGGTCAAGAGGCTGGCTACCTCGGGCACAAGGGCAACACGACTCATGGGTAAAGATGTGCGAACTCTGCAGAGTAAATAAACTGATATATCAGCTGTGCTCACGGTCACGAGCGGGCTTGGACTTCTTCGAGATTAGTTGGTTACTGGTTCGGGTCATCTGATGGACTTCAGGTGCGGTTGCCTGATGGACTCAGGTGTGGGTACTTGGTGCGACTCCAAGTGCGGTTGCTTGGTGTGACTCCAAGTGTTGGTTGCTCGGTGTGACTCCGAGTGTGGTTTGCTCGGTGTGACTCCGAGTGTGGTTACTGTTACAGATGGAGACTGTGGTTATAACCTAGTAAATAGGTGCATAGGTTTAATAGGAGTAATAGGATGTGTTGCTTTAGGCGCTTGAGTCAAACAGAGTCAGCCTACCTTTGTTAATAGCCTCATAAGCATATATTTCCTACACTTGCGGAGTACATTTCGATGTACTCAACCTTCCTCTTTGAACCCCCTGCTACCCCACCCAGACGTTGGAGTCTACGACGCAGAGCAGGAGTACCCAAAAGACGGCGGATACGACCCCGACAACTTGTACCGAGAAGACGGTGGTCACGACCCAGACGACTTGCACTAGGATGGCGCAGCCCCGGTCGACCTTCCTGTGGAGATGGCGTCCAGTTTCCGCGAGTCTACATTAGAGTTAGACTGAGAGTCTGTACTTTTCTTTTAGACCCGAGGGTCATTTTTGTAATAATGTTCGATATATTAATAAAGCATTGTTTTGATATTTACTATGATGTGGATATATGTATGAAAATTGATCCTGTCATACATATATTGTGCTCCAATTTTGTTCTTAAAATTGGGGTGTCACAGTGTGGTATCAGAGCTGTGTTGACCGTAGGACGCTACCCTAGTCAGTCGTCGAGTTTACAAAACTATTTTCATAAAAGTCTCACCTCATTTCCCACTTCTGTAGACCCTTCCTCTGCTGAAAATTCAAACTTTGTTTCAAAGTAGGTCCTCCAATCCTAGGATGCCCACCATAATTGTCTGATGACGTAGCACGTTGTTTGACATGTATTTGTGCACATGTTTTGATTTGGTTCTTTGTAATGATTGTTGGTGTGTTGCGATTGTCAGGTTGCAATGACATCATTTGTCAAAAGTTTTATTAATAAAATTAACTAACTTGGGGTCTTTCTCTCTCCCATCTCAACCCTCTATTCACCCATACAAGCTGATGGATCTACGACAATGGGAAGACTGCAACCTGAGCGACGAGGCTTATCGACTCTTTAAGATAACACCCCACCGAGGCAAGAAGGACAAGTATCGAAAGTATGTCGCGAACTCTTCTCATTTTAGAGCTACACCTCAATCGCAAGTCCAGAAGCCCCCTGAGGTCCCACCTGCAATCTCCAGTGAAGCTCCTCCTCAACTCCACCAAACAGAAGCACCTCCTCAAGTTCCACAAGAAGACAATCAAGTGATATCCACCAGAAGAGATATCAAGGCAAAACGACTATGTTTCTACTGCAAGCAAGCTGGACACTTCATCAGCAAATGCCCGAAGAAGCGTGAGGATCGCAAAGGTAGAGCCAAGAGAAAAGCTCAAGGACAACACCTCGGAACCAAAGATGCCAATCGGGTGATGAACAAGAAAAATGCAAAGCGCCAAAAGTTCCATGGTATGTACCACGAGCTCCCCACCCACCTCTCTTGCTAGCCCGAATCTAGGGACGAGATTCCAGTTAAGGGGTAAGTTTGTAACACCCCAATTTTCAAATAAATAAAATAAATTAGAATTTAATTAGGAAATGACCAAAATCCTAGATGGAGGAAAATTCTATCCAGATGTTTGTTGCATTCATGCCGTTGCATAATTTTTATTGGATGAAAAAAAAGAATTTATTAAACCCATATAGGGCGAATCGAATTTATTCTATTTATAAAAGAAACAAAAGAGTTTGCAAAAGGTTTGCAAAAGCAAACTCAAATTTTATTTTCAAAATCTAGGCAAAATATTTCTAAAATATTTCAAAGAAATTTTTATTTCAAACTGGATTTGGTTTTGAAATCAACAGGCTTTTGAAAAGTTTGGAAAATCAAATGAAAAAGAAAAAGAAAAGGGCAAGGACTGGACTCAAACCCCTCACCCTTTTCCCTTGCTTCCGGCCCATTCCTCCCTCACGGCCCAGCTCCCTCCACTCCCCACTCCGCTCCCGGCCCGCCTTCCCCCTGCGCTCGGCCTCCCCCCCGCTCCTGCCCCCAGCTAGCCGAGCCCACTGTAACACCCCGGTGTTAAGCAATCCCTAAATGCATAATTTGGCATGGCATGAGCATAGCATCTCATCATTTCATGTGCATAGGTTTGTTGAAGTGCTTAAGTCCTTGTTTGGTCTCTAGTGTAACCTTGTTTGCTTTCTGTTTCTGACCAAGTGCCTTATAACAAAGTTGTAGATCTTGATGAAGGGAACAACCTTGCTTTACAGCACTTTCTCAGAAAAAGCTGTTAAATTATGATTTCTTGCATTAGAAAAATGGTTTAGCACTAAAATTCTTTTAAACAACAGAATTTGGACTTGAGCCTTAAAGAGGATTTGTTCCTTGCAAAATTCTAAGCAACTTTGCTTTTAGGACCTTCTCCTGTTTTGGCTTAGTTTAGGAGTTATAGAGCGTCAAAGTTTTTAACCAAACTTCATTAGTTTAACCCTAGTGGACCCCGCCTGTCAGTCTCTCCTTCTTCTCCTTCGCGGACGCCGCTCCCTCCGCGCCGGCAGAATCCGCCCGCAACCATGAGACCGCTTCGCCGGCCGGCCAAACCACCGACTTCGCCGCCCGTGGTTTGCGCCCGAACTCGCCACGTCGCTCCATGCACCGCGTCCTCGCCCGCCGCGTGTCGCGCGACGCCTGACGCCGCCGCGTCCGGTCGGGAGTTCCCCCGACGGGAACCGGCCAGGTGCAATGCACCTAGCACTTCGTTCCTTTTGCCTTCGCTCCGCCCCGTGCTTGCAACCAGAGGAGCATTCCATTGCTCGCTCTCTCCCTCGCTCCACTCCACTCCATCTTCACCAGAGCTCCGCGCCGCCGCCGCCCGCCGAACCTCGGCGAGCGATTACTCGCTCCACCGCTCACCGCCGTTCGATTCCTCCCGCCAGTTCCTCCGCCTTGACCTCCTCTTTCTCCGGTAAGGGTTGGTTTCCCCTCTCTCCCTCTCTAGCCGCCGGAACAGCGGATGCCATCCGCAAGCTCCCGCCATGGCCGCCACCGTGACCTTCATGTGGACCGGTCATCTCCGGCCAAGCTATCCCAAGCCGAGCCATGTTCTAGTCTGCTCTACCTCCGTAGTAGCTTAGAGTTAGTTGGAGCCCTCTCTTTCGCCATGTTTCAGCCGGAACCGAGCCGTGTCGTCGCCGTGTCCGCCATGGACCGCCGCCGTGCATAGCTCCGAGCAATGCCGGTGATGCCGAAGCCCGAGAGTTGCTCCAATAGGTCGCTTAGGTCTTGCTTGGGCTAGTGCTAACCTCGTCGGGTCGCAAGCCGCCGGGAAGAGTTCCGCCGCCGAGTCACAGAGCCGCCGCTCCGCCATGGCCGCCGTCGAGCTTGCTCCGGTATACCTCTGGCTTAGCAAGTCGGTTAGTCGTGTTCGCCTCGCAAACCCGCACCCAGGGATGGTCTTAGTGTCACCGGAAGCGTCGCCGTCGACGAGCTAGGGCCGGTCAACGACTACGGCGCAAAACTCCGCCGTTGACCGCCGAGCCTGGCCTCGCGTGGTAACGTGCCGAGCTTGGCCTCGGAAGCTTGGTCGCCCTGACCAGCGGGCCCCGGCTGGCAGTAAGAAAGAGAGAAAGGGAAGAGCTTGGGTGCCGTAGGCCTCGGAAAGCCGGATGCGCCGAGCCTTCGCCTCGAGCCTCGATCGAGTCGGTTGAGTTAGTCTCGGTTGAGTCAGTTAGTCTCGGTTGAGTCAGTAAGTCTCGGTTGAGTCAGTAGCCTCGGCTGAATAGGTTAGCCTCGGCTGTCAGTGTGCCTCGGCCAAATCGGTAAAATGTGTCTGAGCCTCGGCCGAATCGGTCGAGTGCGTCTAACCTCGGCTGAGTTGAGCCGGGTGTGCCGAAGCCTTCGCCTCGAGCCTCGGCCGAGTCGCGCCGGGTGTGCCGAGCGTCTGTCTTGTGCCTCGGCCGAATCAAGAAAGGAGTCCGTACGTTAGGATTGAGTTTTCTTTTAAAATGTGTTTTGCAGAATTCATGTAAGGCTTCAAAAATTCATACAAGGCTCATTTTAAGTCCAACTCCTGTGAAACAAATTTTGTTAGGTCAAGCATGTTTAGATCTATCAGTGAAAACTGTTGAATGCATTCTTGGTGATATTTTTATGGGTAGATTTATTTACATTAGAAAAGTGCTGATAACTTGGAAAATGCATAACTAATTATATATCAGTCAGAAAAATGTGATTCTGGTTTTGTTAGGTTTGTATGAAGGTGTAGTTTCATAGAAAAATATAATATGAGGTTGTTCTGTGAATTAATTTGACAGTAGCTTTTAAAATGGTTAAATGTCGTTTCCTTGTTTATTTTGTAGTAATTAAAATATGAGGAATATGAACCTGAGAATTTAAGCACATTGCTCTTGTACTAGGAAGCTCAGTAGAAAAATAAGAAATCTGTTGTTTGACACTTTGTGCTAGGGTGTGTAGTTCAAGCACCTTTCCATGATAGAATTTGTCTTTTTCATAGAGAATGGAGTTTAAGTCCAAATGAGATGAAATTTGGACAGGGAGCTAGATTAGGTGTTGTTAACTCCCAGTAATTTCTGTAGATTTTTCTGAAGCGGCCTAGGTTAGGTTGCTGTTTAAAGCATGTGTAAATAGATTTATTTCAGCAAGTATTTAGAGGGTAATAAACTCATTAAGTAAACTTTGAGGTGGTGACAACATAGCTTAATCAATTGACTATGTTAGGTTAAATAGTGGGATGATGTTGACTACCTTGTTGAAGAGAATGCAGTAGATGACATGTGCCTATCTCCTGATTGTTGTCGATCATGTGCATCACATATGCATTCTATGTGCATTCATCCTATTCATGCACTTTATGCATCATACAGGATCAGCGGAGGAGATCCAGACCCAGTCGATACTGGAAGAGCCCAGTCCGGAGGAGAACCTGACAGAAGAAGCCGGAGGGACCGACGCCGACGAGTTGCCCGAGTGCCGCGATCACCGTCCGTCGGACTTTGAGAAAGGCAAGCCCCGGAGCATTCTAACTCCTACGGTTTGCAAATGTTTTCTAGTTAACCTGATGATGAATGATGCATTAGGTTATAGGAGTTGATTGCTACCGTTGATGCACTATTACTTATCCTTGTCCACCTGCAATATATCTTGATATCCCTGTTTAGGTCTAGGCTCGTTATATGCTTAGCCCTGCTTAGATCGGTAAAAGTCGGGTGATTCCCTGTCTCCCGCAATAGGTGGATACTGATCATGTTTAGCCTGTGCTATCATGAGATAACCATGTGATAATTAATCTGAGACGGAGGCGGGATGTAAGAGCAGCAGGACATGGGTTCTGTGTGCTAGTAGGCTCCCGTCTGTGTCGCATAGGACCCGTTCGGGAATGTCCCTTCAGTCAAATTGAACGCGTCGATCACTTAACGGAGTTGGTCTGAGTACCTCCCGTGAAGCCGAGTAAGGTTATTCGAGCCGGAGATGGAGATGTTGACGCCTAACACCCAGGGCCTCAGCTGTACCGTGGCCAACTATTCTGATCAACCTGGCATGGTCCGAGGGCAGGCAGGGCCTGATCGACCTGGCATGACCGTGGGCAGTTATAGATTGAGCGACCTGGCACTGAGATAACCCCCGGTGTAGAAGGGCCCATGGCCGTCCCGCGCCTTGTGTTCTCGAATCTCCTGACTGGCAGCTTACGACTGCCGTAGCCGGAATGTGCCGGGCGAGTGTGAGACATTTTATCCCCAGCTGGGTAGGAATCGATTATAATCGCCATCGCTCCTGGACAGTGAGCAGTTGACTTTAGATCATCTCCCGTAGAACTTATGGAACTAAAATGGTTATGGAATCTGAAAGGCTATTGATGAATAGTCACTCTTGATTGATTAATTAGCAAGTGCTTGTTAGTACAGGTGCAAATCTAGTAAGGTAGAGTTAATGACTAAAAGCAATTGCCAACATCTGAAACTGAGTTTTATTACTAAAGCTTTCATGCAAAAGAGTATGTACAGCCAACCCCACCCATATAGCCTACATAATCCTTGGAGTCTCATTATTTTTGGTTTATGACGGGTAAGTCTAGCTGAGTACCTTCTCGTACTCAGGGTTTTATTCCCTTGTTGTTGCAGATGGCCAGTGCTTTTATGGTTACTGCGAGAACTGCTTGTACCCGGTAACGGGTGATGACTAGACCAAGGGCATGGTCAACACTTATCTCATCTGTTGCTTTTGTGGACCCAGTCAACTGATGGCACCGTATTTATGAACAATCCAAACTTATGTTTAAAGACTATGTTGCTTCCGCTACTACTATCAAACTATGTTTTGTAATATTATTTCGTACTCCGATGTAATTTGAACTGTGTGCAACTGTGTTGTAACCCGTGAGCATGTTCGTCGAACAAGTACGATCTTGGTTGGATGTCGTTGAATGATTTGAAATCCTTCGAGATTTCCGGACTACCGGGTTTGTACGAGCTTAAGTACTCGATGATTTCTGCGAGAGCAGAGGTTTTCAGTGCTTAATCTGGTGCAAATTGGTCGGTTCTGTTACACCCACCCAACCCCCTGGGCCACCGCTCCCTCCCCGCGGCCCAGCGGACGCACGGCGCACGCCTGCCTCGCTCGCACTCCCTTCGCTCTCCCACGCGGCCCGCACAGACGCCACCGCAGCGCCACCACGCCTTCTCCTCTCGGTCACACAGCCACGCGGGCCCGTCCTGTCAGCCGTCATCCCCAACCCCCCGACCGAGACTTCCGCTCCGCCCTACGCGCACGAAGGACCGCGCTGCCACCGCTCCTCTCCGCAGCCGCCACCCCATCTCCCTCGGCCTATTTAGGAGCCCTAGCCACCGCCCGCGCCTGCCCATCCCCTTCTTCCCCATGACCGGGACGTCTCTGCTCCCGCCGGCCGTGCCGAGCCTCACCTTCTCCACTGGTCGCGGCTGCCACCGAGAAGCCCCTCCTCTACACTGACCGAGGCAACAAGCGCACCCGGAGTTCCACACGGAGGAGGAGGACTCACCACGCGCGGCTTGGACGACCCTAGCTCCAGAGCCGTGCAACGGACCGCCGCCACACCGTGCACCCTTCGTCACCGTCGCGCGCACTTCCGAGCCTTCCTCGACCTCAAGAAGTCCCCTAGGTGAGCCGCCTCCGTCTCCCCTCTCTCCCTATGCCTTTCGCTCATTGAACCGTAGCAGGTAGGACACCCTAGCGCGGGCGACCTTGCCACCGTGCACGCATGGTGCCGCCGCGCACTGACCAAGCCCTTACCCTCCCCGGTCACCCCGCACCGCCGGCGAAGGCTTCATCCAGTTCGCCAAGCCGAGCGCAACGCCACAGAAACCTTGCCGCTCCACCCGTTCACCCTGAGCCTCCCCGCCGCGGACGAGTGCCGAGACGGACTCGGTGCTCCGCCCGCTCTCGCCCGGTGCCACCGCGAAGGCAAAGGAGGCCAGCAGCGCCTCCTGTCGACCTTCCAACCGCCGCCAATGGCCGCCGCCGCGCTCTGAGTGCCCACCGCCGTGCACAGCGCCGCCTCGACTGCTCCGAACACCCCAGCACCGTCCATTTTGATTTCTACGGCCATGATTAGATTGGGAAAATACCCTTCGAGCAGTGCACCCGGTCCATGATGGACTCGGCCGCTCCGTGCGGTCCACCGACGCGTGGTGCACCCAGCCAATCAACTCCCGCCACCTGTCGCCACGCAGCGCCGCGTCAGCAGCCACGCAGCACCACGCCGACGCCTCTGCCACGCGCCGCGCGTTTTGCAAAAGAACCCCCGAGTTTCCTTGAAACAAACCCGCCGTCCCCTGGCACTGTGCTCCGAGTCTAGCGCATCTCGCATCCTAGCCCCTGAGCTTTTGGGAAAATGACGCCGGGTCCCGAGCCTTTTCCTTTTCAGTTTCGATTTATTTTAAATTACAAAAATGAGATCAGTTTATTTATAGAATTGCCACTCAAATTCAAAAGCCCATAACTTGCTCATTTTAACTCTGTTTCGACTCATTCAACTCGCGTTAGATTCGTCTCGTCGAGCTCTACGCGATGGATCTGCTTATGTTCTGTTTTCATAATGTTGGTGTACTGTTTCTTATATTGCTTTGTTTGGGCCCTGTGATGATGTTTGATCCAGTGAATACGAGCTACGTGGAACCCCTGGATCAACCTTGTGCTTTCGTCGCTCCAGACCCTTCTTGTGATCCTGCAGTTTCGACCCAGCCCGCAGGCAAGTGTCCTTGAACATCTTGCACCTACTTTTATTTTACTTTTGGTATTAGAGTAGTTAGATCCTGTAGATGCATGCAGCGTCTAAATTTGAATCCCATGATAGGGTTTACTAGATTTTGTTTATATTAACCTTGACACCTGGTTTGGGATGTTTGGGTAGAAGTCATGCTTAGCCTTGTTGTCTTGGGATGGGCTGGTTAATAATTAATTATGATTAATGATCTATGAAACACGTGGCTGGTAATGTTGTAGTATGGTGAGTAGGTAAATCTGGCAGGATGGACCGTTGGTGGTGTGGTGCCATGTGACTTGGCGTACGGTTGCCGTGTGACTCAGCGTTACGGTTTGCCATGGGACTTGGCGTTGGTTTGGGTTTGTGGTTTGTTATCCTGCCTGGATCCCTATGACCTAGTTCTCGAAGCCTGTAACCCGGCAAAACAGCGCAAACCATGAGGCCTATATGGCTCTGGGACTGGCTAATTAATTAGAGAAGCCTTATGTCGTTATTAGTTACATATGGACATGGGACAGGGCTTCTTCTACGCAGGATACTGCTTGGTACGGGAGTGATTCCCAGGCTCGGGCGCCAAACCTGGTGTTATTACGGAAGGTAGCTCTACGTCGTGACATATGGAACTAATACGCATAGGAGGACTCTTTGTAACGGCCTTGTAGTGAACCCTGCCGACTCACCTTGGAAGTGGGTCAAGAGGCTGGCTACCTCGGGCACAAGGGTAACACGACTCATGGGTAAAGATGTGCGAACTCTGCAGAGTAAATAAACTGATATATCAGCCGTGCTCACGGTCACAAGCGGGCTTGGACTTCTTCGAGATTAGTTGGTTACTGGTTCGGGTCATCTGATGGACTTCAGGTGCGGTTGCCTGATGGACTCAGGTGTGGGTACTTGGTGCGACTCCAAGTGCGGTTGCTTGGTGTGACTCCAAGTGTTGGTTGCTCGGTGTGACTCCGAGTGTGGTTTGCTCGGTGCGACTCCGTGTGGTTACTGTTGCAGATGGAGACTGTGGTTATAACCTAGTAAATAGGTGCATAGGTTTAATAGAGTAATAGGATGTGTTGCTTTAGGCGCTTGAGTCAAACAGAGTCAGCCTACCTTTGTTAATAGCCTCATAAGCATATATTTCCTACACTTGCGGAGTACATTTCGATGTACTCACCCTTCCTCTTTGAACCCTCTACTACCCCACCCAGACGTTGGAGTCTACGACGCAGAGCAGGACTACCCAGAAGACGGCGGATACGACCCCGACAACTTGTACCCAGAAGACGGTGGTCACGACCCAGACGACTTGCACTAGGATGGCGCAGCCCCCGGTCGACCTTCCTGTGGAGATGGCGTCCAGTTTCCGCGAGTCTACATTAGAGTTAGACTGAGAGTCTGTACTTTTCTTTTAGACCCGAGGGTCATTTTTGTAATAATGTTCGATATATTAATAAAGCATTGTTTTGATTACTATGATGTGGATATATGTATGAAAATTGATCCTGGCATACATATATTGTGCTCCAATTTTGTTCTTAAAATTGGGATGTCACAATCATCCACCCTCTTCCATGGGTCGTGGGCATCACGGTTTCGGTTGAAGTTCTCCGGGGTTGATTTTGGGACTTTTGGCCAAAGTTTCTAGAGAAATTTTTGTGGCTCCCATTTACCCCCCCCCCCCCTCTGGTCGCCTTGCTATTGCATTCTCGGTCCTTCAGTTTTAAGCTATACCAAATGGATGTCAAGAGTGCTTTCCTAAACGGGTATATATAGAGGAAGAGGTCTATGTTAGACAACCCCAGGTATTGAGAGTCCCAAGTTTCCAAACCAAGTGTTCAAACTTTCAAAACCTTTATATGGTTTGAAACAAGTCCCGAGAGCATGGTATGAGCGTTTGAAAAACCTTTCCACTTTCCAAAGGTTTTAAAATGGGATGGGTAGATAAGACTTTGTTTCTCCTCAAGCAAGGCAATGACACCCTTTTAGTTCAGATATACATGGATGATATCACCTTTGGTGGCTCCTCTCACGCACTTGTTGCCAAGTTTGCAGATACTATAAGCAGGGAGTTTGAGATGAGTATGATGGGTGAGTTGACCTTCTTCCTCGGGTTGCAAATCAAGCAAACCCGAGACGGGACGTTCGTGCATCAAGGCAAGTACATGAAGGATATCGTGAAGAAGTTCGACATGGGCGAGGCCAAGCCTCTAACGACACCCATGGCGATGACTATTGAGATGGATGCGGATCAAGACGGAGAGCCTGTGGACCATAAGGAGTGCCAGAGCATGATCGGCTCCCTCCTGTACTTGACGGCGACGAGGCCAGACATACACTTCTCAGTGTGTCTATGTGCTCGCTTTTAGGCGTCCCCTCGGACTTCCCACAAGCAGGCGGTCAAGCGCATCATGAGGTACCTCTGATACAATCCTGAGTTCAAACTTTGGTACTCTTCTTCTTCGACCCTTTCTCTTTGTGGTTATTCCGATGCAGATTTTGCCGGCTGTCGGCTTGAGCACAAGTCCACTTCTGGGACTTGTTAGTTTCTTGGCTCTTCGCTTGTTTCGTGGTCTTCTCACAAGTAGTCTAGCGTAGCCCAGTCTACCACCAAGGCTGAGTATGTCGCTGCCACTTCTTGTGCTTCACCGTTTTTGTGGATGGTTGCCACTTTGCATGATTTTGGTCTAGATTTCAGTCGAGTTCCTTTGCTTTGTGATAGCACTTCTGCCATTAGCGTAGCAAAGAACCCTGTTCTTCACTCAAAGACCAAACACATTGTTGTTCACTTTCACTTTCTTCATGATCACTACGAGAAAAGCGACATCGACCTTAGGCATATAGACACCCACAACCAGCTTGCAGATATTTTCACCAAGCCTTTGGATCTCTCAACTTTTGCCAGGTTGAGAGGTGAGCTTGGTGTGTGTTTCCCTTTTTAGATGGGGGAAGCATTTTGCTTGTTGTATCATAGTTTGACTTCTCTGATACCCTTTTGTTTGAGTCTCTGACTTAGTCTAGGCTTGTGCTCCGTTTGTTTCTAGACTAGTCTTTGCATGCATCTTTTCATGTATACATCTTACATTTTCGAGCTTCATGTCTATAATCTTTAGAATGAAATTATGCTCTGAGTAGTTTTGCTTCGATGCTATATGATGATGCTTGTAGCTTAGGCTCTTTTTGATCACATTATACATGTTGTGGGCTAAGCAACTTTCTTGAATGGTGAATAAGCTTAATTGAACATAAAACTTGAAACATGTTCACCATTCCGACTAGCACTAGCATGCTTAGAATATGTTGAGGTCACTTGTGGTATTTCATATATGCTAGGTTGTTATGTCTCTTGCTCTGAGTCATTCACTTGCTTGGTATGTTCATATTCTGCTTAAATTGAACCAAGTGAATTTGAAAAGATCGAGATGGGATTGCTTTGTCAGCACATCACGGGACTGTTTCTCATTGCACAATTGAGTCAAACTTGAGCTGTGTAGTGTAAGATCAAAACCGATGCTTCAAGCTTTTGATTGCTTATGCATATGCTTAGCTCGGTTGAAGAGTTAGGCAATGACAAGCTTTCAACCTCTCGCAATCATATGCTAAACTCTGAACTTTTGTTAATAACCGTTGCATATCTCTGATAAAATTTGATAAACACAAGTCTATGATTCATTCTATAGCATGATGATTGAACTTTGCTAGGGGTAGTTCACCTTGTATGCATGCTTAGCACTTGTTTGACTTCCTGTCTATACATGTTCGGTGCTATTTTAATGGTGAATCTACTTTCTAAATAGCTTAAAACTGCTCACTAAACTTATCTATACACATTTTGTATTATGTGATCAGTTTGAGCCTTTGCTAGCACTTATGCCTGTTGTTATGTTGTCGAATCAGCACTCTTTAGAGCATTCTTTCACTTTAATGACTATATATACCTGAAGCTGCTAACTTGCACTTTAGGCTCATGTGCATGTTTCTTGCTCTGATAGGCATGGCCTAGCTCCGTTTTGCCTTCTTGAGCTCTTTTTCCTCTTGATCGATTGCAATTGTCCCTAAGAGGGAGAATTTTTTGCTATGTGGTGATGATTTGCAATTTTGTGCTTCACTTGTCGAAGGGGAGTTCTTTTAGCAAGGGGGAGTCTCTGGCACATGTTTAGGGGGAGTTTTCTGCTTTGCATGCTTGAGTTTTGATTGACTTAGAGCTTTCTGCTAGTTGTGTTGAGCCTCTGTACCTCTATCTTGAGGGACTAGCAGTTTCGCATTCTTATGTGCTTTCAGGTTCAGTTGATATCGAGCTTTCAGCTAGTGGTGTTGAGCCCGCTCTGCCTCTTCTTGAGGACTAGCTTGTTTTTGACTTGGTTGCGTCGAGTCGTTGCCCATGTCTTTGGGAACCAAGTCTTTGCTGATTCGATCGAGTTTTGCTCTTTGTTGAGTTGTTGCTCCGATCCTTTGCTAGGTTGTGTCGAACCTTTGCCCATGTCTTTGGGGACCAAGCTTTGCTTATCTCGATTTGTCCTTCTTCGGCTTTTATCTTGGCTTTTGGACATCTTGAGTGAGCTTCTTCTTATATCTACTTCTTTTTCTTTTTATCTTTGATTATGGATACTCTGTGTTGACGATGCACTCATCAAGGGGGAGATTGCGAACACAAGGTTGATATGTGCCCTTGTGGTTCCTTTCCTGAGTGATGAGCGATCGGTCAATAGGCTCACCAGAAGGGGTGAGTGGCAACATGTGTCTCTTGGCTGTGTTGATGTGTAGGTGTGGAGCTCGGACACAGTGGTCGATGGCGAGGTGAAGGTCAAGTAGAGACGGGTTGTGCCGATGGACCGGGAGCGGTGAAGGGTGGACGTGAGGCTTGGACCGACGGACCGGGAGGCCAAAGGACCAGCTGTGGTAGCTGGCACTTGGCATCGGCGAGCAAGAGTACATGGGGATGTGCAGTGCATCGGCCGAGTCGAGAGGAAAACGATGGCGTCGTGGCACTTGACGGGAGTCAAGAAGGAAGGCGAAGGCGTTGTGCCCAGCGAGGAGGCTAGACATGCATCGGCATCGGTGCTGGTGATCGGGGTGTGCGACCCACATCACGTCTATGGCGCGGGTTTGGTAGTTGAGCCTCAAAAAAACTACCCTCGATGGTTTCCGAGTTTGGGCCTCAAAACTCAAGTGGACGGTTTCCAGGTTTTGGCCTCAAAACCTAGGCCAAATTCAGCCTGAGGACAAGTTTCCCGGTTTCGGCCTCAAAATCGGGGGAGGTTCCAAAAGGAATGGGTCGATGCGTGGCGGTACCGAGAGGCTTGCGTTGCGGCGAAGCTATCAGTGAGGAAGGCGCGGCGGTCGACAGGATGGCATGTGGCGGCATCTTAAGGTTTGCGTCGAGGCGAAGCTAAGAATGAGGAAGGCGTGTGGCCATCGGATCAAGACTTGGCAGAGTTGGACCGGAATACCCTTAGGTTAAGCATGTTCGCTCTTTGTATCTAGGGGTAGAAGGGGAATAAGTGTATTAGGCTATAAGTAGAGAGGCAGCCCCTCCTCTCATTCCATCCTCGCAGCATTTCATTCTCTTAGCCCTCACTAAGTTTTCTTCTACCTGCTACCTGTGATCCACAGAGAACAAGACAATACCTCTGTGTACTTGAGATTTTGAGGAAACGGGACCGTAATCCTGTTGTCGTCTCGTGGGTTCGAGACATGGCTGAAATCGTGATCGATTCACGTTTTGGTGTTGTGTTCTTCGTGTTTCGGTTTTTTGCCCTCTCGGAGATTTGCCTCATTCTTCCGCTCTAAGGGATGGTTTTCGATTTCATCTGATCCTGCTTGTGCTAGGTCATGAGCCCCTTCTCTTCACCGAATGAATTCTTTCCTAACCCCTCGAACTAGCAGATCGGCCCAATTTCTTCTTGGATCGGTTTTCTCTCCCTTTGCCCCGGATTTCTTCGATTCACCGATTTAGAGATAGGTTCGAGCCATGATCTCCTAGGAGTAGCTCACTATCCTCCTTGTGACTCCCCTCACCGAGTTTGAGCCTTAGTGGTTTCAATTTGAGGGAGATCGAGTCGAATAGGTGGACAAACTATGCTATTTCGGGGTGACCGGACGCTGGCCACGGGCTGACCGGACGCTGACTTGAGAGTCCGGTATTTGAAGGTCGCACTGTCCAGTTCGTGTCGACCTGACCAGACGCTCAGTTACAAAAGCGACTGAACGTTGCTCAGGTGAGTCCGGTCAGTTCCAGAGAGTTCAGTGATTGATCGGACGCGTTTGTTTTGGACTGACCAGACACATCGCTCGCTCTGTTCATCGAGCAGGTGTGATCGGACGCAGTCGACCAGACGCATTACTGTTCAGATCGGACACACCCTGTGCTGAGTCCGGTCACAAATAGTAATGGTCCAGAACGTGTTTGTCTCGACCGGACGCGTCTGTTCCTAGTTGATCGGACACACCAGTGCGTCCGGTCAGAGTTGTCTTTGCACGTTTTCATTCGTGGTTTCTTCGATGTTCGTCCAACTTGCGATCCGACTTTTGCGTGAGCTTTCTTGTGGTGTGCCGCTGTGTTCCTAGGGAACATCCACCCAATCACTTGGGTCGTGGACATCACGTTCGTTGGATTTGCCTTCGGGGTGATTTTCTGGGACAAGGGCCATCCCTTTCTCGAGAAGAAATTTGAGGCTCCCATTCATCCCCCCCCCCTCTGGTCACCAATTTAGTCCTTCAGAGTGTCCAACTTGTACTTGAACATCTTCAAGAATTCCCTTGGGGTAGCACAGTATCTGATCTGCAGGGTGCAAACGCATGGTTGTGTACAATAATGGTTGACCATGAATTTTCTCATATATTACCTTAAGCATAATGTTGACACTTGCTCCAAGATCACATACAGCTTCATCAAAGGTATGGAGTGAAAGAGCTAGAGACATAGTGCTTGATTCGATCATTCTATCTTTCAATTACTCAAGATTCAAGGTAAAATACTAAGGCCCGTGATAAATAATAATGATATCTTTTCTAATTGAAATGAGAACTTTTGTTTGAATGCCTGTGTACTTGTTGGAAGTGAAAATATTGCAGCAACTCCTGATTCATTATTGACTTTGACTTTGCTCAAGGACTAGCAAAGGGTAAGCTTGGGGAACTTGTTGATGGTCCTTACAGTCAATATTATACCATCAACTAATCCATAAAATGATATTAAATGAACCATAAAGCATAGTTGTATGGTTTGATTCTAACAAGTTCCACGAGTTGTGTTGTTCTCACTTGTTTTACAGGGTTATCAATATTTCACCATATAAAAGTACCTCAAGTGATCAAATAGAGCACACCATTGTGAAGAGCTCGTCAAGACGATCAAAACGGACATATGGTTTGCTACATTTGGTGTCCCGACGAGAGAGTCCTTGTTGGATACGACTTGGAAGCTTCTAGAACAACTTAGAGTGATCACCAAGCAACATAATTCAAGGGCTAAACTAACGGATCCAACAGCTATGGTGAATTGTTGTTCTCCATGGTGTTTTCCAGCAGATGGAAAGAGGTAGAGTCTTAATCCAATACGACGAATCGCGCAAACGGACAGAAAGTCGCATTAGGGCAACAAGGAAGGTTCCAGAAGACACCACGATGAAGGCGGAGCCCGACAGCTGCCAAGTGGGGCCGGCTGGCCCCACCCCCAGGCCGGCTGGCCTAGGCCCACAGGGAAGTCGGCCCACCTTCGTTCGACGTGACCTAACCGACCTCTACAACGCATCCCAACCATTGTTTCAAGTCGGTTTGATCCAAGGGCTGCGGTTCATCCCACCGGGCTATATAATGAGCCGTAGACCCCCCTCCATGGAGCATCCATCATCTATCTTCATCATCGTAAAGAGCAAAAGCTAGGGTTTCTAGATGAGAGGTGTCCCTCGAATGGAAAACCTCTCTCTAGAATTAGTTTAGATCTAGTCTTCTAGATAGTAGAGAGATGAAGAGCGATGTTGGTATAAATTAACGCACACTCTACTTTATCCGCAATCGCACAGATAAAATCTACCGATGTAGCACTTCACCGGAGTAACCCAGTTTTAATATTGAACCCAAAGGAACGGATAGTGTTAAGTCTTAAAGTCTAACCCCTGAGTAGCTAACAAGGACAGAGAATCTAGAAGTATAGAGGGAATCACTAAGGCTGTCTAATTCCAATTTAAGGGCGATATGTTTATATTATTGTTAGTGGCGAAGTTGCCATAAAAGGTCACAAACAGAGTATGAGTCTTTTATGCAAATGTATAATCCTACCGAGCCTACACACGGGTAAGTGGACTATAGAAGAATCAACAAGGCTATAAGAGTCACCCTTGCGAACAACCACTACTACCGGCGTTATAGGAGGCAATTATCAGCTATCAAGTCTAAGCACCATGCTTACACTATCCAACTACTCTAACTCTAGCGCAACTAGAATTAAAGTACACAAAAGAGAGTCATAAACCTTAAGAATAATAAGAACAATGGCTCAAACTTAAATATAGACATTGGTTACCGAAATAATGACTGAAGCAAGTTGAAGATGAACTTGAATCTGCAGGTACAAGATGAAGAAGTTGATCCGACAGGCCGGAGCTCCTTCTTGATCTCTTCCTCTCTCTCTCTCTCTCTCTCTCTTCTAGTTCTGGTATAAGACTAGGTTCTAAACCTAAACTAGAGGGGTAACTAGTCTTCTACTTGAAAGCTGGCTCTTGAAGTCTTCTTCTAGGGTTTCTGAATGAGGCGTAGACTTTTCTGAAGAGAGACTTGTTCTTCCCTGGGGCCTGGGGGCCTGTATATATAGCCCTGAGGGATCAACCACGGCCGTTAGATCAAACCGACTTCACGTAGGGCTGAGATGGATCCTCAGAGGCGGTAGAGGAAGGTTCCAGAAGGGGGAGGCCGCCGGCTCCCTGGGCCAACCGACCGATGGGGCCCACCAACCGATCGGTCCCACCTGGACGTGGCTCGGGGTGCCCCGCCTCGTGGAGTCTTCAGGTGTTCTTTAGAGTCTTTTGGAGTATTCCTGACTTGGCGGTTGCGTTATCTCCTATTGGTTTCCTTCTAGGGGAAGCAATTGAGGGTCGTTTTCCTGTTTAATCCCTGCAGATTCACAATTCACCAAAACTCGTGGAATTCATTAGTTTTAAACCCTATACTAAGGTGGAATTTATGTTTTTATCCATTTTCATGTTTAATTGACCTTTAATAATAAGAGTTAATTAATGTCAACAAACTCCCCCAAGCATACCCTTTGCAAGTCCCTTAGCAAAACTAAAAATTAACAATGGATCAAGAGTTGCTACAATATCTTCATTTCCAACAAGTATACCTGTTGTTAAACAAAAATTCTCCAAAATATATTATGTTATTCTTCATGGGCTTATTACTTTTACCTTAGATCTTGAGTAATTGAAAGATTGAACGATCAAATCAAGCACTATGTCTCTAGTTCCTTCACTTCACCTTTATCCTGGAGTTTTAATTAATTTTTTTAAAAGCTTTAATACATATGTTGTCAAATTAAACAATGGATCCAAAGAGAAAGTCAACCAACCATTGAATAAAGAAGTGCATGTGTATGGAAAAATGGAGTCGGATGCTCTTTTGAATATATTCACTCTCTTCTGTTTATCAGAGACATATGGCCATTAGGCTAATTCTACTGTCGGGCACGTGCCCATTTTTTCTGATATATATATATATATATATATTGTTTTTCGAGGTTCCGGACACTTGTCCCTTTTTATTTCCTCGGGATCTATCTTTTTGAGGTTTTAGACACTTGTCCCTTTTTATTTCCTCGGATCTTTCTCTCTTTTTTTTCTTTCTTTTTTTAATAGCCACATGCTTCCAACAAACTTCTGAGAGGGTAGCAATAGGTAATTATGAGCATTTATGCGGAAGATGGATGAAATGTGTAAGTGATCTCAATTCAATGGCATGATAAACTACTCATAGGGTCAACAAAGCTTAATTTAACTCAATGCAATTATTAGTCATGTTTATATTTAGAAATCTCTGAAACTCTAGTGTTGTTTAGAACAAGATAATAGCAGCTTAGATCATCACATGTCATACCCCAATTACCTAGACCTTAGATTAAGTATTTGCCAACCATGCATTTAATTTTATTTTAAGGCATCATTATTAATTAGGAGAACTCATGCTTTGAAGACTAGGTACTTGAAAGAAATTAGATAGAGCAACTATTCATCATTTCCATGCAAAAGATTAGAGAGAGAGAGGGTTCCCCTTTAGTCACCAACTTCTTAAAACAAACTAGACACACTATTTTATTTATTTAATCTAACACACTTTAAGATATAATACAAAAGTTAGTAGTAGTAGTAGTAGTAGTAGTAATAATAATAATAATAATAATAATAATGATAATAATAATAATAATAATAATAATAATAAAGACATACCTAAATCATGAAGATAACGAGGGTGCGTCTCCCCCAAGCTAGTTCCCTTAATAGCGTTGAGCGTGGATACATGGGTGTGCCTTCCCTCAAGCTGAATGTTGACGTAGTCGTTCGATCTTGCAATATAGCAGACTAGCAGTGGATATGTCCTTCCTCTATTAGAGCTTTGATTGATGTTGATGTTTGTTGAGACAGTGCCCCAACAGTGGATGGAGCATTCTTGGCTATTCAAATCCTGTGAAACTCAAATCGACACCAAAAGTTTTGGCCAAGGTTCGGATATTTAGGTCCGATGAACCGGACCTTCCCTTGGTTCAGACCTCCCAAGGTATGTCAGACGTTTGGAAAGTTGTTATTGATTGTACCTCTTAGGTGCAGACATTTTCTTCCATACTTTCTTAGTCTGAGTCTTCACTTCATGTGGTTCACTGTCTTGAGGTTTCTCTCCTTTCTTTTCTGGGACAGTGTCGATAGCTTCTTCTTCGTGATTGGCCTCTCTATTCTTGATAGCTTGTCTTCTTTGGCGTTTGAGAGTGGCGTCTTTCACTTCTGTTCTTCTTGGGTGCTTCATTGGGTATGTAGTTGATGAAGTAGCATCGTACCTTTTCTACAGGAAAGTGAAAATGGATTTCCTCTTGTAGATGATTGTACTTGTAGCGTAGAGGAATGGTCTTCCTAGGATGAGATGGACATCATCGTCTTCTCATGTCGAGGATCAAGAAGTCTGTGGGGACTTCACGACCTCTAATTCTGACTACGACGTCTTCCATCATTCCTTCTTATTTATGCCTCTTGATATGGTGTCCGTCATGTCATTTGTTCGTCGAGTAGTTTGAAGTGAAGCGTTAATTGTGGACGCTTGCAGCATCTTGCTTAGTGTGCATGTTCTTGTAGATCTAGGACCTTCACTCTGTGGAGTTTGGGAGTGATAAACTTCTCCTTGTTTGCTCAAGAGTGTGTCCTGCTCATAAAGACAAGGTAGAGATCAAGTGCATGGGCTCTGTTGGTGGAAAAACACCAACAGAACCAAAAGTTTTGTTTATTCCCCTCTAACCTTAGGCACATTGCACAAGACAAACTTGTTGTTTATGTATCCTATTCAATCTTAACATGAGTGATAGGATCAGAGGATGAGCATGAAAGTAGCATCTTAAAATATTTAACAGATCAGATTACTTAACCCAAGGAAGGATAATCTATGCATATTGTGTCAATCTTTTTATGATTGAGATATATCATCTTCCAAAGGTTAGATGCACAACATTTTAGCTTATTTAGTTAAGACAGTGAGATTCAAGAGAGTAAAGCTAGGAACAAAGATCAAAGGACTAAACATGTTGAGTTGATTAGGTTGGATCAAGTGAGGTGCAACTTAAACATGTTTTGTTCTTTATTTATGTTCGTACTAGAATCAAGAAGAAGCTTTTAAAGTGATGGTTACTTATCTTGAAGTGTTACTTTGTGATTGAAGAGTGATGTCTTGAACCACCTTGTGGAAGCTTCTCTTGTCTAGCTAGCTTGTCTTCTCTTGCTCGTCTCACAGTGTGCTTGAGAGGAAGAAGATCACGGTGGAATCATCATTATAGGTATCGACCTTCCTTCTCTATGTGTCGACTTATCAGTGAAGGCACATTGTTCCTCGAGTATGCTGTCTAGGATCCTCTCTCTTTCTTGTATCAATTTTGTACTATGAGGATGTAGGGACAGTTCTGCATTCTTCTCTTGTCAATCTTTCTTGTTTTTCTTTAATTATTGGGTTGAGAAGAGACTTGAAGTTAGAACTGTTACTCGAGTGCCTCCATGATAGTCTTTGTCTTTTAGTGTCACAACTGAGACTTGTCCTCTCAACAGTGTCTAGATGATGGAGATCTTATCGGCTGTTCTTCTTGAATTGCTAGCTTAGGTGTTATCTCTCCATCTTCTAGTTCTTGTGGTGTAGTGGCTTCATCCTTCATAATGCCCTCCTCAATTTTTGGCAGTTGGTTCTTCCCTTGACGTCTTCTCTTGGTTCTCTTTGGCTGCTCATAAGTGATGTAGTTGTTGAAGAATCAGCAAAAGATCCAAGAGTTGACTTCTCCAGGTCCGACATAGATGATAACATTGATGGCGTTCAAGAACGATCTTCCAAGAATGAGTGGTGGATGATATTCTTCTTTTCAACTGGGATAGCATCTAGTGGTTTGTATTGATCAAAGTGGTGGGTAGGAGATCAATATGTCTTGAAGTGGTTTTCTCCTTCCTCCCTTTGATTGTGAAACACATCTAGACAACGGAATTCTCTCCCAGGCTGGCTTGTGATGTAGATGGATTCCCAAACAACATGTTCATGTGTTAGATTTGCAGATCTTGTTATTGTTGTAGTTGTACCATCTTGTCTCCCAAGCTAGGTCTTGATTAGAAGAGAAGATAACTCCCCACTTCTTGTCTTGATGTCTTGGACAATGATGGTTGCAGGCATAGGTTGTCTCATACGAGGTAAGTTGCATCCTGTTTGTCATCAGCGCCCAAGCAAGACTCAAACCTAAGCTATTGCCAACACCATTCATGATCTAAGAGTAGGTTTGTGTGTCTATGGTTTGAGTTTTGGATCTTCAATGTTCAGACCAAACCATGGATGAACAAAATCTCTCTCCTGCATAATGTTAGTGGACATATACCCGAAGGATTGCAAGAATTTGAAGCATGGGTTATTATCCACAACTTATGTATTTTGCATCTATGCTAATAAAAAGATGTTTTTAGGATTATTTTAGCATGGAGTAGTATTTTATGTGTTGGCTGCACATTAACATGATTCAAGGCAAAAGATAACTTGCAGTAGAAGACAAAAAAAATAAACTTTGATACTCACAGTTCTTTCATACATGATGAATGAGCTGAGTCTTCATTGTGAAAGAGTTGTTGAAGTTCATGTGTCTCTTCGTCTCCAGTGTGAGTTCATCTCTGGACTTTCCCAAATTAATAATGAAAGTTTTCCTATAGGGGTTAGTCCAACAAAATATCCAATATCTACTATAGCATACTATCAGTTCAGAAATCAACCTAGACACCACGTCTAATTTGACTTAGGAAGGTATTCTAACCTAAGCACCATGCTCAATTTAAAATCCTTCTGAAGCGAAACCAACACACCTCGTGGTTTAAACTAAACACCATGCCTAATTTAAAGAGATGTATGACTGTACTTCAAACCCATACATATACTATGGTAGGTAAAGGTAACATAAAAGCATTGTAGAGATTTATTCAGATGGTGAAAGATCATGATTATATATATGAGCATATCTTAAAGGTAGGGACAACCAACATAGCAACATGACAAGAGATATTCTTAGAAAGTCTATTCCCCAAGCTTGGATTTGCACAAATCAAGATTGGATGAATGTAATTCAATGTTGCATGATGATTGGTTGGACATACCTTGTGTTTGTGTTCCTTCGTTCTTTTCTGCTCTAGACCTGGAAAGGTTAGTGACAAGAATACCCGAAGGAATATTTTCATAATTATATTTCTATGCTCCTTACAAGGACAGTGCAGCAGAAAGGTGAACACTCATGTTCAGGTGGTACTATCTTTCTTAGGGAGTTGGTGAGAAAACTAAGGCAAGGGGCTTTTCTAGTAATACAGTGAAACATAAACCTTGCTCACTAGTAGACAAAACAGAGGAACACTCTCTAATGGCAGCATTAAGGGATTACATGATGAGGCTATTAAAATCATCCCCAATGAGCAAAGAGATTATTTATCTAGTTGTCTAAAATGCAGACTTCCAAAAAGAAATGTTTCCAGAACAGAATATTCCCAAAATGTAGGCGTAGCACATAACCAGGTATTATGATAGGACTCAATATTCTACTAGTTTAGCTTGCGCTCATGGGGTAGTGACAGATAAGAGTGGAATTCAAAAACAACATTCATAAGAATGAACACAAAATGATGAAAAGACTAGACAAAAAAGGAAAAGATAAAAGTATAATACAAGGTTAAACTAAGACTTAAGATGATCTAACATTCCCCGGCAACGGCGCCAGAAATGCTTGTTGGTATAAATTAACGCACACTCTACTTTATCCGCAAGCGCACAGATAAAATCTACCGATGTAGCACTTCACCGGAGTAACCCAGTTTTAATATCGAACCCAAAGGAACGGATAGTGTTAAGTCTTAAAGTCTAACCCCTGAAGTAGCTAACAAGGACGGAGAATCTAGAAGTATAGAGGGAATCACTAAGGCTGTCTAATTCCAATTTAAGGGCGATATGTTATATTATTGTTAGTGGCGAAGTTGCCATAAAAGGTCACAAACAGAGTATGAGTCTTTTATGCAAATGTATAATCCTACCGAGCCTACACACGGTAAGTGGACTATAGAAGAATCAACAAGGCTATAAGAGTCACCCTTGCGAACAACCACTACTACCGAGTTATAGGAGGCAATTATGAGCTATCAAGTCTAAGCACCACGCTTACACTATCCAACTACTCTAACTCTAGCGCAACTAGAATTAAAGTGCTTAAAAGAGAGTCATAAACCTTAAGAATAATAAGAACAATGGCTCAAACTTAAATATAGACGTTGATTACCGAAACAATCGCTGAAGCAAGTTGAAGATGAACTTGAATCCATCCGACAGGCCGGAGCTCCTTCTTGATCTCTTCCTCTCTCTCTCTCTCTCTCTCCTCTCTCTCTCTCTCTCTTCTCTCTCCTCTCTCTCTCTTCTAGTTCTAGTATAAGACTAGGTTCTAAACCTAAACTAGAGGGGGTAACTAGTCTTCTACTTGAAAGCTGGCTCTTGAAGTCTTCTTCTAGGGTTTCTGAATGAGGCGTAGACTTTTCTAAAGAGAGACTTGTTCTTCCCTGGGGCTTGGGGGCCTGTATATATAGCCCTGAGGGATCAACCGCGGCCGTTAGATCAAACCAACTTCACGTAGGGCTAAGATGGATCCTCAGAGGCGGTAGAGGAAGGTTCCAGAAGGGGGAGGCCGCCGGCTCCCTGGGCCAACCGACCGATGGGGCCCACCAACTGATCGGTCCCACCTGGAGGTGGCTCGGGATGCCCCGCCTCGTGGAGTCTTTAGGTTTTTCTTAGTGTCTTCTGGAGTATTCCTGACTTGGCGGTTGCGTTATCTCCTGTTGGTTTCCTTCTAGGGGAAGCAATTGAGGGTCGTTTTCCTGTTTAATCCCTGCAGATTCACAATTCACCAAAACTCGTGGAATTCATTAGTTTTAAACCCTATACTAAGGTGGAATTTATGTTTTTATCCATTTTCATGTTTAATTGACCTTTAATAATAAGAGTTAATTAATGTCAACAAGCGAGCGAGGAGTTTGGAGGAAATGCCGGCCTATCGGTGCTTCTTCCTCCGGTTGTACTTCGGCGGGATCAAGCTCTCCTCGAGCTTGCTCCTGAGATGCTTCGGGTGATCAACTTATGATTCAAGTAAGATTCTTTGTTTATATTATTCTTCTGGATCACGAGTTCTCTTTTGAGTGAATTTATTTACTGCAGTAGTTAGAGATTATTCGGCATTGTAAGCCTGGTTTGCTTAGGCTCGAGTTACTCCGTAGATGTATCCCTATAGCCGGGCTTATTGGTGGTAGCTCGCGGGTGTGACTCTTATAGACCCGTTGAATCCTCTGTAGTCCACCTCCCCATTTATAGGCCGAGCAGTACCATAGTTACCTAGTTGGGATATACTCTGGATGTAGCCCTTCTATTTGTAATGTCCCCAGTTGAATCGTATATTTGTGAACTCTATTATAATATTATTTCCGCTGCCAAGCTCCGTGTACATGATATGTATTTTCTTAACCCTGCGATCTTGGTTGTGTTGTGATTCACCGAGGTCCTTTGTGACTCTCGGCAGACTACCGGGTTTATATAAGTGAAAGTATGTGTGTGTCAACGTGTTAAGCGGGGACAACCATACTTGATCTTATATAAATTGGGCGGTTCTATCACAGAAGTGGCATCGGAGCATGGTTAAGCAAATTATTGTCATGTACATGGTTTTAAAACAAAAGTTTTTCTTTTCAAAATTCTATTTTGATTTAAAATTTTAGCTAATATGTAGGTTTGTCAAAATTTATTTGAAAAACTATGCTAGCGACAACCTCCAGTTATGCCTTGCTAGGCTTTCCAGGTGGCTCTAAGTAAAGAAATTTTAACTTTGCGGGGTTTACGTTCTTGCAATTTAATTCTTGCAACAACACGTCGAGCCGATGGTACGTGTAGCCGTGTAGGTGACCGCACTATGCTACCCTGTGGTCTAATGTTGGAGGTAGCCCTCTGAGAACACATGGGCGATTGAGACACTTGGTTGAGAAGATCCCATGTGACATGGTTGATAAGTGCCCATGTGTTTATGATGAATGATTGACACTTGTGAGGAAGGTTTGAGGCTTTTCCCAGTTGAGTCCTTTTTTCATATGTGCTTCATGTTTATGACAAACCGGTGGTGTTGAGTTGTGGCATGTTACATGTGTTGGTGTGGTTGTGCAACATGTGTTCTTGGTTGTGTTGTAGTGCATGTGTGGAGCTCGGAGGTAGTGGTCGGATGGCGAGGTGAAGGTCAAGTAGAGACGTGTCGTGTCGACGAACCAGGAGCGGTGAAGGATGGGCCTGCCGTGCGGTGGACGTGCCATGCCGATGGACCCGGAGCGGTGAAGGGCAGACGTGAGGCTTGGACCGACGGACCGGAGGGCCGGAGGTCCAGCTGCGTGTTGGTGGTTCTTAACACACATTTTATTCCGTCAACTTTTATCTAAATCCTGCACTTCCAGAGCCAAAACTTAGAATTAGGACTTAAACTAACAACTTCCACTAGTTTTGGATATATCAATTGTCTTGCAGGAATCACAGGTAAAACTACACTTGGGATGGGCCAAAAGTGCATACAAATTCAACATATCAAGCCCCAGCACTTTTGGCCCATCTGAATAAAGAGAAATAGAGCTCAAAGCCCATCAATCCTCCAAACCAGACCCAATAACCTTGATGGACATGGCCCACACTACCTCAAGGACCCACCAAAGTGAGTCGGGCGCGAGAGGGGCCACCAGGGGTGTGCCCGCACCCCTGGAGCGGCCGCACCACCAGGTGCGCCTCTCGAGCCCAACTTTGGTCGGTGGCTCATTACCGCCTTCCTCACGTCGGTTATCAAGGTTGTCCACGTTCAATGTACCGAGAAGGCGGTTCTTGAGGTTGGTTTTAGACATTCCAAGTAGGGAGAAGAGGATCTCCACCCCTCCAAGGCATCTCCACTATAAAAGAAGGGCCCCAAGGGCCTCTACATCATCATTCCATCATTCCATTCATCATTCATTGATTCATTCATTCTTTCATTAGTTGTAGAGTAGTGTAGTTCCATTCCCACCTTGTGAAGGATTCATTCAAGAGAAGGAGTAGTGCTACATTCTAGCTCTAGTAGCTAGCAGGAATAGGGAGCGAGTGAGTGTGGGTTGGAGAAGTGTCGGAGTTGTCGGCTTGCTCCACAAGTGCACCTCTACACTTAGCAGAGGGAATACCGGAATCGCCGGTATGACTTCGATTGTACCTCGACGAATCGCAATACTATTTAGAGTATTAAGGTTCGTGTTTATCTTTGTATTCAAGTCCTTATCATGTTCTAGCTTTTTGCTAGCTTAGTCTGCTGGACCGATCGTTCACCCTCGGGTGGGTGCTCTAGTAAGAGGGTGCAAGCCCTGATCGCCGCTAGAGTAGTGGCCCTTAGCGTAAATGCGATGTTTAGGCTAAGTGGTTATAGGTAGGTTGCCTCGGTCTCCACGGTTGAGGAGGTAGGCGGCAGTTGGTGACAACCCTGTCTGTCCTTCGTAATCCACCCACGTTCGGGATTCCAGGTAGAGCTGTATTGGCATAGGTTGGGAAACCAACTTCACCTATTGACCGAAGTAGGCTACGTTAGTTGAGTCTGAACACCTAAGACTTGTTACCTAGAGAAACCTTGCTACCCTAAGTCATCCTTCTTCTTACCTAAGCCAGGAGATCTATACCCAGAGACTATAGCACACCATTCCCTGTGGAAAATACGATACCCTGAGTACTTCCGGGTGAAGTGCTACAATAGTACTTCTGTGCGCTTGCGGACTTTGCTGCTTACGCTAAGAAATATCAACAAGCATTTCTAGCGCCGTTGCCGGGGAACGGTTGTCGCCTTTAGTATCCAAACCTAGTTCGCCCGTGTACCCTTTGCATTCCATCTTTCTTTCTTTTAGTTACCTTTATACATGGAGCCATCAACCTCAATCCAAAACTTTTCTGCTCCACGGGCCGAGTTCTGTGAGCCACCACAATTGTCAAAGCCAATCACAGCTTCGGGCTATGAACTCCACCCTGGCTTTATATGGTTCGCGAACAGCCCTTCTCGGGGTTTGATAATGAAAACCCCTATCACCACTTATGGGAGTTTGAGCAGCTCTGTGCATGCCTGACAATTGCAGGCATGTCACAAGAAACATTGCGTTGGAAATTGTTTCCGTTCTCTCTCTGATAGAGCGAAACAATGGTACAACCATACCATAGGAAAAGTCAATGGAGATTGGAAAGAATTGCGGGACAGTTTCTGCCTCGCGTTCTTTCAGATATCTCATATCGTAAACCTACGACAAGAGACACTCAACTTCCAACAAAAAGAGAAGGAGTCATTAGGTGCAGCCTGGGAGAGATTTACAATTCTTTCAAAATCAGGCCCAGACTTGTGTAACACCCCTGGTGTTAAGCAACCCTAAAATGCATAACTTGACATCTCATGAGCATAAGCATCATCATCACATGTTGCATTCTTTATATGAAGTGTCATTTCATGTGATGGTTTTTACTGTGGTGCATAGCGTGGTGTTTGCTTGACTTGTTTTTGGAGTGTTTGAGTCTCCTAAGTAGTTTAACCTTGTTGAGGAGTCAAAATGAAGCTGGGTTTATGTTGGTCACTTTGGCTAACCAAGTCCCTAACCCTAGTTGCCTTAATAGAGCCCTAGGAGTCCTATTGTTTGACTAACTAAGACCTCCTAGATAGAAGATTTGCATGGCTGTGAGCCCTTAACCAAAAGTGTGTAGAATTTAGAGTAGAACAAAAGTTGTTTTAGGACCAACTCATGAAAATGGGTTTATCCAGGTGTTTTAGGACCCACAAGGCAGAAATGGGGGAGATTTGACTTAGAAAAATTCTTCTAAGTCCTAACTGTCGAAACAGTTTCGCTGAGTGATCTTTGGGGCTTTCATGAGAGCAACCCAGGCCGAACCAAAGCTTGATCTTGTAACCAAAGTTGTAGTCGGCATGTAGCTCTAACCAAAGGAACAATCGGTGTGTTGTTTCATCGAGTGGTTAGCAAGTTAATCGTGTCCAAAAATCGGCCGTCAGTCAGCCATCAGTGCCTGAATCCGGCGATTCAATTTGAATTGGCCATGGTCGTGGCCGACCGCGCGCAGGGCTCGCCCGCCGCGTGGCTCGCGCTGGCCGGCCAAGCCAGCAAATCGTGCGCGCGTGGCATGCACAAGGCCCGCCCGCCTGCACTTGCACAGCCGAGCCGCTCCACTCCCTCCATTCTGTCTCTCTCGCTCTCGCCGGCGCTCGGGCGGAAAGGGGAGGAAAAGCAAGCGCCGCCGCCGTTCACCGTCGTCCGGCCACCTCGCCGCAAGCCCAACCACCCACAAAGCTTCGCCGCGAGCCCCCGCACCTCTTGCTACCCTTAGCGCCCCATAGCAAACCCTAGGCAGGCCTCGGGATGAGCCGCCGCCATGGCTGCCATGACCGCCAAGCTCGGTTCGCCATGGCCGGCCTTCTTCCCATGGTTTCGTGTTGCCCTAGCCCCCGTTCTAGAGTCGGTGAGGTCTGCGGAAGAAGAAGGGGAAGTCGGTTTGCCCGATTAGGGTTTGGCAGTGGCGGTACGCCGCCGTCCGCCGCTCGCCATGGTCGCCGGAGTCGGCATGGCTGTGGTCGCGGGTGCTCGGAGTGAGAACCCTGGCTTCTGAGCCTCAGGTTAGGGTTGCGAAGGTCGCCGGAGTAGAAATCGGGAGTCGATTTAGCTTGGGATGGCCAGAGCCGGCCGGCGTAGCATGGCCATGCCGCCGTGTCCGCCATCGTCGACGGCGAGCTAGTTCCGTGCATGCGCTGGGCTAGAGAGTGGTACCGTCGGGTGCGGAAAGTCGAGGGGAGTCCAGCGGTGGTGTTGGTTTCGCCGGGAAGGTCGCCGCCGGCGAGCTCCGCCGCGGTCAACCCTTCCCCTGCTTCTGTGTAGCTTACAGGTGGGGCCGGTTTGACCCGGGGTCCCGCAAGTCAGTGGCTCAGGTTCCGCTGGTCAGTGTCTCGGGTGCAGTAGTTTAGGTACGCGTAGCAGTTTAGGTTGAAGAGTTTTTCAGGGTTTTGTTTAATTAGTTTTCAGAAATGTTTGTAGAGTTTGTTTAATTCATATCTTGCATTCTGTAATTGCTAAAAAGGTGAAACAAGTTTTGTTAAGTTTGTTGTGATGAGTTCTATGCATGAAAAATGTAATATGTCCAGTTTGTGATGAATTTATGTGTAGTTATATTTAATTTATGTTTAGGCTAAAATCTTGTTAAATGCATAGTAAACTGAGTATTGCTCAGAAAAATGTGATTCTTATTTTGTTAGGTTTGTATTGATGAATAGTTTCTAGGAAAATTGTATTATGGTGTTGTTCTGTGGAATATTCTGGCAGTGGCAATTAAAGTGATTAAATGTTGTTTCCTTGTTTAATTTGTAGTAATTAAAATATGAGGAATGTGAACCTGAAAATTTTTATACACTGCTCTTGTGCTAAGAAGTTCAGTAGAAAAATGGGAAATCTGTTATTTGACACTTTTTGCTAGGGTGTGTAGTTCAAAGCACCTTTTCATGTTAACGTTTGTCTTTTTCTTAGAGGATAGTGTTTAAGTCCAAATGGGGTGAAATTTGGACAGGGGACTAGATTGCATGCAGTCAACCTCTAGTAATTTCTGTAGAATTTTCTGAGATTGTTATCTGAGGGTTACTGTTCTAGGCTAAATAAAATGCTTAAATGGTAGCAAGTAGTCAAGTGATAATAGGATGATGTTGACTACCTTGTTGAAGAAAATGAAGTAGATGACATGTGCTTATCTCCTGAGTTATCTTGTTCTATGTTGCATTGCAAATGCATCCCATGTGCATTCATTGTATATTCATGCGTGTTATGCATCATACAGGATCGGTAGTGGAGGTCCAGAACCCGCAGCCACCAGAGGAGCCGTGCCCGGAGGAGACCCAGGACGAGAGGACCGAAGAAGGAGACGTCGAGGACCTGCCTGAGTGCCGCGACCACCAACCCTCCGACTTTGAAAGAGGCAAGCCCCGGAGCATCCCACTCCTATGGTTTGCAAATGAATTCCGAAATTAACTTGATATGCTTGTTGCATTAGGTTATAGGAGTTGAATGATACCGTTGATGCATTACTTACCTATCCTTGTCCACCAACAATTATTATCTTGATATCCCTGTTAGGTCTAGGCTCGATTATATTCTTAGCCCTGCTTAGACCGGTAAAAGTCGGGTGATTTCCTGTCTCCCACATATAGGTGGATACTGATCATGACTAGCCTGGTGCTATCATGGAAATAACCATGTGGTAATTAATCTGAGACCGGGCGGGATGTAGGAGCAGCAGGACATGGGTTTTGTGTGCTAGTAGTCTCTCGTCTGTGTCGATTAGGACCCGACGAAGGCACACCTCAGTCATTTTGAATGCGTCAATCACTTAACAGAGTAGGTCGGAGTACCTCCCGTGAAGCCGAGTAAGGCTATTCGAGCTGGTGATGGAGATGTTGACGCCTAACACCCAGGGCCTTATATGTACCGTGGGCAACTATTCTGAGCAACCTGGCATGGTCCGTGGACAGGCAGGGCCTGATTGACCTGGCATGACCATGGGCAGTTATAGCTTGAGCGACCTAGCATTGAGATAACCCCCGGTGTAGAAGGGCCCATGACCGTCCCGCGCGTTGTGTTCTCAAATTTCTTGAAGTGGCTGTCGACGGCTGCTTGGCTAGGTGTGATCGGGCGAGTGTGCGACATTTTTATCCCCAGCTGGGTAGGAATCGATTATAATCACCATCGCTCCTGGACAGTGAGTAACTTGACTGGGCATGTGTTACCGTAGTAACTTATGGAATTAAAGTTGGTTATGGTACTGAATCTGAAAGGCTGTTGATGAAATAGTCACTCTTGTTTGAATAAGTAGTCAAGTGCTTGCTCTAGATCAGGTGCAAATCTAGTTAATCAGGTTGATTACATAAAACTGACTGCTAATACTCTAATGATGATTATTAAATGTTAAAATGCTTTTATGCAAAAAAAAGAGGTAAGTTTGGCCAAACCAGATATAGCCTTGCATACTCCTTGGTGTCGCTTATTTTGGTTTATGACGGGTAAGTCTAGCTGAGTACCTTCTTGTACTCAGGGTTTTATCCCTTGTTGTTGCAGATGGACAGTGCTTCTATGGCTACTGTGTGAACTGCCTGTATCCAGTTGTGAGTGATGATTAGACCATGGGCATGGTCAACTCTTAGTCTCTCCTGATGCTTTTGTGGACTGATCAGGCAATGGCACCATATTGTGAACTGAACATAGGTTTTAAAACTATGTTGCTTCTGCTTTGAATTTCCAAACTATGGTTTGTAATAACTGTTGAACTCCGATGTATTTGAATTATGTGTGAACTGAATGTACCTCGTGGACATGTACGCTAATCTATTACGATCTTGGCTAAAGTTAAATGTTTGAAATCCTTCGAGATTTCCGGACTACCGGGTTTATACGAGCTTAAGTTCCTGTCAATCTCTGTGAAAACGGGGACTCGGTGCTTAATCTGGTGTAAATTGGTCGGTTCTGTCACAGCTGGTATCGGAGCATGGTTGGCGCTACTGTCCATGAGTATATTTGAAAAATCGTATTTTCAAATCAGAAATTTTATTTGCCGAAACTTATAAACTATAATAGGATTTGAAATATCTTATTGATAAAGATTAAGGTGTGCCAGTGATCAAGTCCTTATGCCCAGTAGGTTTTTAGGTGGCTATTTAAGTACTAACTTGGGGGTCGTGCATCATATTTAAATTCTATTGTTTCTGTCGTCCATACGGCAAGGGTGAAATTGTATGGGTGCTATTCTTCGGAATAGTAATGTATGGATCAATTGCCTCTACGCCAAGATAATAAGTGAGTTGTGAGAGCATGATTGGACAACCGCCAATCTAGGGGTGTGCTTGAATGGTACTGGCATGTATACCTGTTACAAACAAGTGTATGTGAAAGTATTGATTGCGGGAGTATTTAAATTTCATGGGTGCATATACTACTTACGCGTATACTGGGTGTGCGCCTAAGTTAGTATTAGATTTACTTTCAGCAATGCATGATTTTCATACTATGGGCAGGGCTGAAGTGGTTTTCTGCAGGTACGCTAACTTGCGAACGTATAGTACATATAGTTAACGCTATGAGTGACCGTTGTATGCAACCGTCTAGCCGTTAGATTGTTAGACAGTGAGGACGTATGTTGCGCACATGCATCATGATCATATAACCTTGCATTAATCTTACTTCCTTCCTTATGTTATCCATTCCGTCTTTCCCTAATAAAAGTTGTTCTCAAGCTAATGAAAACCTATGTGGACAAACTTCTTACAGATGGCCCGTACCAAGGGCACAGCTCGTAAGTCAACCGGAGGCAAGAGGCCTAATTACATGTTGGGACCATGGACTGCCGAAGGGTCGGAGGACTTCTTAGCTGAGTTTGGCATGCCTACCATCCTTTGGAGGGTGTTGCAATTGGTGGGATACCAAGAGGGTCAGGAGCCACAGTACGATTGGCACCGTGTGCAGATGTCTGAGGATCGCCATATGTACACAGTGGAGGTTGACGTGCCTAGCCGTGATGAGCAGGATCAAGTCTGGTGCCGTCGAGTGTTCGCGTTGTAGGGGAGGACCCCATGGGATGGAGCCAATCGAGTTGCTTACACCGTTCTCCGGGACATCATGGAGGACCATCCGGAGGTGGTTGCCCAGGCTACAGCCAGTATCTACCTGACAGCAGATCCTTATCAGTCGATGTGGCGTCAGCCAGGAGCCGCCGTATTAGAGGCTAGTTCGTTTGAGAGGGAGCATTGTGCCGGACCAGCCGGGAGTGCTATGGCTGCTCTCATGGCTACCTATGGATGTCTATCACGCAGCTATGATCAGTTGGACCATATTCTTAGTGAGGAGATGGCTGCACATCACCGGAGTCGGGAGGAGCATGCTACAGAGATAGACCTCCTCACCACCCAGCTAGCTCACATGACTGTTGAGAGGGACCAGGCACTTCAGAGAGAGTAGGAGACCGCTCATCAGCTCAGCATTCAGCAGGAGTCTGCTACCTTCTTGGCCTTGATCATGAGGGAGACCAAGGAGTCACTTCGAGGTGTTTGCCTTGAGGGCATACGCGCTTCAGAGGAGAACAGGTTGTTGAGGTTGCGAGTGGGAGACCTAGAGTTGCAACTTCACCACCTGCAGGACTACAATGACCGTCTGCACGAGGAGATCCACCGCAGGGAGAATGAGAGGAATCCCATCTTTCCTCAGGAGGACCCGGATCCGAGTAGCTCTTCTAGTGGTTCATCAGATGTGTCTAGTGAGGACGGTGACAATGGTGACATCGCTAGAGTGTAGTCTAGATCGTATGTTTAGAGCTTAGTGATCTTTTATGTATGTTGGTAAGCCCGATCTTTTGCTTTTGTTATGGGCTGGATGTAAGCGTGAGTAGTGAACTTATGTGCACATGGTGAGAGACCTTGGAAAGTCCCTGATGTATGGGCAAAATTATGGATGTTTGTGTTGGCTTTTGCATGTTATGTATTGAGTGATCTTATTATGTGTTGATGCGATGTGGATTGAAATTTATTATGCCTCTGTGATTGTTTGGCAAATTCGTTTTCTGAATAAATTCAGTTGGCATGATCTATTGTTCTGTACAATAATTGCAACTCCGCCTAATGATCACTTGCTATTAATACATGCAGATGACGACAACTCGTAGTGGAGCTGGCGGTAGTGGTGGAAATGAGGACCCCAAGGACAACCGCAATCCACCACCTCCTCCACCAGCCACTCCCGAGCAGCTTTTTGCCCAATTCTTGGGAAGCCAGCGCAACATTGAAGCTTTACTGCGTGAGAATTTGGCGCACGGTCAACAGCGTCCAGAGCCAAATCAGTATAGTTCTTTCAGGGATTTCTTGGATACTAGGCCACCCATCTTCAAGGAAGCTACTGAACCTTTAGAGGCAGAAGAATGGCTGCATACTATGGAACAGAAGTTTTGATTGCTCACACTCACAGAAGAGTTGAAGGCAGAATATGTTGCACACCAGCTGCAAGGGCAAGCCGGGATTTGGTGGGGGCATCACCACACCACCTATCCTACTAACGTTCCTGTCACCTGGAGGATGTTCACCGAAGCTGTTCGAGGGCATTATATTCCGCCCGGCCTGACTCAAATGAAAGTGGCAGAGTTCATGAGCTTAACGCAGGGGACTCGATCTGTTACCGAGTACCATCATCTGTTTAACTCTTTGTCACGTTATGCTCTAGACTTCATGAACACAGATGCTAAAAAGATTGCTAGCTTCAAGAGAGGCTTGAACACCATGATGGGAAAGTCCGTGGGTACTTCATCCCGTACTGTCTTTAATGACTTTATTAGTGATTGCTTGATCCAAGAGAATCACAATAATAAGCATGCTGCAAGTAAGGCCCGGAAGAGGACCTTTGATTCAGGACCATCTCAACCTAGGGGACCACCAGCACAGCGTTCTCAGTATCGACCACCCGCGCCCGGAGCACATTTCAGACCGCCTCAGAAGAAAGGTCAGCAGCAAGCTCAACGTGGTCAAAGACCGTACAAAGTAGCAACAAACCAAACTCGAGTGGGTCAAGGCAGCTCAGCCGGGAGCAAGCCTCTAGTTCATGGGCCATGTTACAATTGCAACCAAGAGGGGCATTTTGCAAGGTATTGCCCACACCCAAAGAAGCAGCAGGCTAACTACCCCGCCCGTCTGCACAACATGACCGCTGAAGAAGCCCGTGCCGGAGAGCCTGTGACCGCTGGTATGTGTCTTGTTAACCATAATCCTGCAGTTGTTTTGTTTGATACTGGATCATCGCACTCATTCATGAGCAAAGCATTTGCTCAAAAGCATAAACAAGAGATATATGAAATGGATTATGGGTTTCGCGTGAGCTCCATGGGAAGTAGTGTGTTGTCTAGGCAGATGGTTTGTAATGCAACCATCGACATTGGAGGGCACAAATTCAGAGCTAATTTAGTAGTCCTACCAGGGCTAAGTATGGATGTAGTCCTAGGGATGAGTTGGATGAGTATGTGGAATGCGGTGTTAGACACTGCAAATAGGATTCTTACCTTATCCGATGGAAGAACAAATACCAAGTTACGCATCTCTCTCCCCCGGGGTGCTAACTTTGTGGATTTATCCTGCACTTTTTCTATAGAAGACCTGTCCAAGATTCCAGTTGTCCGAGACTTCCTCAATGAATTACTAGGATTACCTCCCAAGCGGGCAGTGGAATTTGCAATTGAGTTGTTACCTGGAACTGCACCAATCTCTAGGAGGCCTTACCGTATGCCATCCAATGAGCTAGCTGAGCTCAAGACTCAGATCAAGGAGCTCTTGGACAAAGGATTCATCCAACCTAGTATATCTGAGTGGGGTTGTCCAGCGTTGTTTGTCAAGAAGAAGGATAAGTCACTACGAATGTGTGTGGATTACCAGCCGCTCAATGCCGTGACTATCAAGAACAAGTATCCTTTGCCACGGATAGATATTTTGTTTGATCAGTTGTCCAAAGCCAAGGTAAGATTGATTTGAGAACAGGTTATCACCAGATCAGAATCTGACCACAAGATATCCCAAAGACTGCTTTCTTGACCAGATATGGATTATACAAGTATCTTGTCATGTCGTTTGGATTGACAAATCCCCAACATATTTCATGAGTTTGATGAATTCGGTGTTTATGCCGGAATTGGATAAGTTTGTATTGGTGTTCATCGATGACATTCTAGTATACTCTGAGAACCCGGACGATCATGCCGAGCATTTGAGGGTTGTTTTGACGAGGCTCCGAGAACATAAACTTTATGCAAAGTTTAGCAAATGCGAGTTTTGGTTGAAGCAGGTGCAATTTCTTGGTCATATTCTATCAGAAGAAGGAATCTCTATGGACCCCAGTAAGGTACAAGAGGTAATGGATTGGAAAGCTCCTACTTCGGTTGGTGAGATTCAGAGTTTTCTTGGATTAGCAGGATACTATCGTCGTTTCATTCCCGACTTTTCCAAGATTGCAAAACCGATGACAAGCTTGCTCCAGAAGGATCATAAGTTTGGATGGACAAAGGAGTGTGAAATAGCTTTCCGTACCCTGCGGAAACTATTGACCACTGCTTCTGTCTTAGCTCAACCAGATATCGAGAGGCCTTTTGATGTCTTTTGTGATGCATCGAAGGTTGGTTTAGGTTGTGTTCTTATGCAAGAAGGCAGGGTGATTGCTTATGCTTCACACCAATTAAGAAAACATGAAATAAACTATCCTACACATGATTTGGAGTTAGCCGCTGTGGTGCATGCTCTGAAGATCTGGAGACATTATCTGCTTGGCAATGTGTGCAATATGTACACCGATCACAAGAGTCTCAAGTATATCTTCACTCAACCTGAACTGAATATGAGGCGAAGAAGATGGCTTGAACTAATCAAGGATTATAATCTGCAGATACATTATCACCCAGGAAAGACAAATGTGGTTGCCGATGCTTTGAGCCGGAAATTACATTGCAACAACTTGAGGTTACAACCGGAAGACGAGTTTAGTCTCGTACACCCTGTAATTCTGCACAACATCAAGTTGCAAGGCACCCTAGTTGACCAGATTCTTGAAGGCCAGAAAATGGACAAGGGAATTTATCATATTAAGGAAAGGCTGAAAACCACAACTGAACCAGTAAAACATTTTCGGATTGATGACAAAGGAGTTTTATGGTTTGACGAGTGCTTAGTAGTACCCAAGAACAGAGAGCTCAGAAATCGGATCATGGATGAAGCTCATTTGTCCAAGTTATCCATTCATCCTGGAAGCACCAAAATGTATCAAGATTTACGTCCAAGCTTTTGGTGGGCCAAAATGAAGAAAGAAATTGCCGCATATGTAGCCAGATGCGACACGTGTTGTCGAGTAAAAGCTATTCACCTGAAGCCAGTCGGAACACTTCAACCGTTACCAATACCCGAGTGGAAATGGGAAGAAGTAGGTATGGATTTCATCACCGGTTTACCAACCACCCAGAAAGGAAATGACTCAATTTGGGTGATAGTTGATCGTCTTACCAAGACCGCTCATTTCATACCAGTTAAAACCTGTTATCGAGCATCGGACTATGCAGAGATTTATATCAATCAAATTGTTCGACTGCATGGTGTACCCAAGGCCATAGTTCCGGATCGTGGATCACAGTTTACTGCACCGTTTTGTGAGAAATTGCAAAAGGAATTAGGCACCAAGCTAATCCTAGCTCTGCCTATCATCCCCAAACATCGGGACAAACTGAAAGAGTGAATCAAGTTTTGGAGGACATGTTAAGAGCCTATGTGATTTCAGCAAAAGGATCTTGGGAGAAATGGTTACCTTTAGCTGAATTCGCCTATAACAATAGTTATCAAGAAAGCATCCAGATGGCACCTTTTGAAGCTCTCTATGGTAGAAGGTGCAGGGCACCGGTGAATTGGGTTGAACCAGGAGAACGTCGATACTACGGAATTGATTTCGTTAAGGAAGCAGAAGAACAAGTTAGAACAATTCAACAACATATAGCAGCTGCGCAGTCGTGACAAAAGAGCTATGCAGACAAGAGAAGAAAACCGCTTGAATTCAACGAAGGCGATTATGTTTATCTGAAAGTGTCACCCATGAAAGGTGTCAGACGCTTTGGAGTAAGAAGAAAGCTGGCGCCAAGGTTTGTGGGGCCATATAGGATTGTGGAAAGGAGGGGAGAGGTATCTTATCAGCTACAACTGCCAGAACATTTAAAGGTTATATTCCCTGTATTCCATGTGTCTCAGTTAAAGAAATGTCTTCGAGTACCAGAAGAAGAAGTACAACCGGCCAATATCAAGCTGCAATCCAATCTCACCTACTCAGTGGAGCCGTGTCGGGTGCTCGATGAAAAGGAGAGGGTAACTCGTGGGAGATTAGTAAAGCAATAGAAGGTATCTTGGAGTGAGCAAGATGATCGAGGTGCCACTTGGGAAACGGACGGCTATCTAAAGGAGGTGTATCCACACTTTTATAAGAAATGGTCAGTAACTTAAAATCTCGGGACGAGATTCCTTTAAGGAGGGGAGGGCTGTAACACCCCTGGTGTTAAGCAACCCTAAAATGCATAACTTGACATCTCATGAGCATAAGCATCATCATCACATGTTGCATTCTTTATATGAAGTGTCATTTCATGTGATGGTTTTTACTGTGGTGCCTAGCGTGGTGCTTGCTTGACTTTTTTTGGAGTGTTTGAGTCTCCTAAGTAGTTTAACCTTGTTGAGGAGTCAAAATGAAGATGGGTTTATGTTGGTCACTTTGGCTAACCAAGTCCCTAACCCTAGTTGCCTTAATAGAGCCCTAGGAGTCCTATTGTTTGACTAACTAAGACCCCCTAGATAGAAGCTTTGCATGGCTGTGAGCCCTTAACCAAAAGTGTGTAGAATTTAGAGTAGAACAAAAGTTGTTTTAGGACCAACTCATGAAAATGGGGTTATCCAGGAGTTTTAGGACCCACAAGTCAGAAATGGGGGAGATTTGACTTAGAAAAATTCTTCTAAGTCCTAACTGTCGAAACAGTTTCGCTAAGTGATCTTTGGGGCTTTCGTGAGAGCAACCCAGGCCGAACCAAAGCTTGATCTTGTAACCAAAGTTGTAGTCGGCATGTAGCTCTAACCAAAGGAACAATCGGTGTGTTGTTTCATCGAGTGGTTAGCAAGTTAATCGTGTCCAAAAATCGGCCGTTAGTCGGCCATCAGTGCCTGAATCTGGCGATTCAGTTTGAATTGGTCGTGGTCATGGCCGACCACGCGCAGGGCTCGCCCGCCGCGTGGCTGGCGCTGGCCGGCCAAGCAAGCAGCTCGCGCGCGCGTGGCGTGCACAAGGCCCGCCCGCCTGCACTTGCACAGCCGAGCCGCTCCACTCCCTCCATTCTGTCTCTCTCGCTCTCGCCGGCGCTCGGGCGGAAAGGGGAGGAAAAGCAAGCGCCGCCGCCGTTCAACGCCGTCCGGCCGCCTCGCCGCAAGCCCAACCACCCACAAAGCTTCGCCGTGAGCCCCCGCACCTCTTGCTACCCTTAGCGCCCCGTAGGAAACCCTAGGCAGGCCTCGGGATGAGCCGCCGCCATGGCCGCCATGACCGCCGAGCTCGGTTCGCCATGGCCGGCCTCCTTCCCGTGGTTTCGTGTTGCCCTAGCCCCCGTTCTAGAGTCAGTGAGGTCTGTGGAAGAAGAAGGGGAAGTCGGTTTGCCCGATTACGGTTTGGCAGTGGCGGTACACCGCCGTCCGCCGCTCGCCATGGTCGCCGAAGTCGGCATGGCTGTGGTCGCGGGTGCTCGGAGGGAGAACCCTGGCTTCTGAGCCTCAGGTTAGGGTTGCGAAGGTCGCCGGAGTAGAAATCGGGAGTCGATTTAGCTTGGGATGGCCGGAGCCGGCAGGCGTAGCATGGCCGCACCGCCGTGTCCGCCATCGTCGACGGCGAGCTAGTTCCGTGCATGCGCTGGGCTAGAGAGTGGTACCGTCGGGTGCCGAAAGTCGAGGGGAATCCAGCGGTGGTGTTGGTTTCGCCAGGAAGGTCGCCGCCGGCGAGCTCCGCCGCGGTCAACCCTTCCCCTGCTTCTGTGTAGCTTACAGGTGGGGCCGGTTTGACCCGGGGTCCCGCAAGTCAGTGGCTCAGGTCCCGCTGGTTAGTGTCTCGGGTGCAGTAGTTTGGGTACGCGTAGCAGTTTAGGTTGAAGAGTTTTTTAGGGTTTTGTTTAATTAGTTTTCAGAAATTTTTGTAGAGTTTGTTTAATTCATATCTTGCATTCTGTAATTGCTAAAAAGGTGGAACAAGTTTTGTTAAGTTTGTTGTGATGAGTTCTATGCATGAAAAATGTAATATGTCCAGTTTGTGATGAATTTATGTGTAGTTATATTTAATTTATGTTTAGGTTGAAATCTTCTTAAATGCAGAGTAAACTGAGTATTGCTCAGAAAAATGTGATTCTTGTTTTGTTAGGTTTGTATTGATGAATAGTTTTTGGGAAAAATGTATTATGGTGTTGTTCTGTGGAATATTCTGGCAGTGGCAATTAAAGTGACTAAATGTTGTTTTCTTGTTTAATTCGTAGTAATTAAAATATAAGGACTGTGAACCTGAAAATTTTTATACACTACTCTTGTGCTAAGAAGTTCAGTAGAAAAATGGGAAATCTGTTGTTTGACACTTTTTGCTAGGGTGTGTAGTTCAAAGCACCTTTTCATGTTAACGTTTGTCTTTTCCTTAGAGAATAGTGTTTAAGTCCAAATGGGGTGAAATTTGGACAGGGGACTAGATTGCATGTTGTCAACCTCCAGTAATTTCTGTAGATTTTTCTGAGATTGTTATCTGAGGGTTACTGTTCTAGGCTAAATAAAATGCTTAAATGGTAGCAAGTAGTCAAGTGATAATAGGATGATGTTGACTACCTTGTTGAAGAAAATGAAGTAGATGACATGTGTTTATCTCCTGAGTTATCTTGTTCTATGTTGCATTGCAAATGCATCCCATGTGCATTCATAGTATATTCATGCGTGTTATGCATCATACAGGATCGGTAGTGGAGGTCCAGAACCCGCAGCCACCAGAGGAGCCGTGCCCGGAGGAGACCCAGGACGAGAGGACCAAAGAAGGAGACGTCGAGGACCTGCCTGAGTGTCGCGACCACCAACCCTCCGACTTTGAAAGAGGCAAGCCCCGGAGCATCCCACTCCTATGGTTTGCAAATGAATTCCGAAATTAACTTGATATGCTTGTTGCATTAGGTTATAGGAGTTGAATGATACCATTGATGCATTACTTACCTATCCTTGTCCACCAGCAATTATTATCTTGATATCCCTGTTAGGTCTAGGCTCGATTATATGCTTAGCCCTGCTTAGACCGGTAAAAGTCGGGTGATTTCCTATCTCCCGCATATAGGTGGATACTGATCATGACTAGCTTGGTGCTATCTTGGAAATAACCATGTGGTAATTAATCTAAGACCGGACGGGATGTAGGAGCAGCAGGACATGGGTTTTGTGTGCTAGTAGTCAACCGTTTGTGTCGATTAGGACCCGACGAAGGCACACCTCAGTCATTTTGAACGCGTCAATCACTTAACGGAGTAGGTCGGAGTACCTCCCGTAAGCCGAGTAAGGCTATTCGAGCCGGTGATGGAGATGTTGACGCCTAACACCCAGGGCCTTATATGTACCGTGGGCAACTATTCGGAGCAACCTGGCATGGTCCGTGGACAGGCAGGGCCTAATTGACCTCGCATGACCGTTGGCGGTTATAGCTTGAGCGACCTGGCATTGAGATAACCCCCGGTGTAGAAGGGCCCTTGATCGTCCCACGCGTTGTGTTCTCGAATTTCCTGAAGTGGCTGCCGACGGCTGCCTAGCAAGGTGTGATCGGGTGAGTGTGTGACATTTTTATCCCCAGCTGGGTAGGAATCGATTATAATCGCCATCGCTCCTAGACAGTGAGTAACTTGACTGGGCATGTGTTACCGTAGTAACTTATGGAATTAAAGTTGGTTATGGTACTGAATCTGAAAGGCTATTGATGAAATAGTCACTCTTGTTTGAATAAGTAGTCAAGTGCTTGCTCTAGATCAGGTGCAAATCTAGTTAATCAGGTTGATTACATAAAACTGACTGCTAATACTCTAATGATGATTATTAAATGTTAAAATGCTTTTATGCAAAAAAAAGAGGTAAGTTTGGCCAAACTAGATATAGCCTTGCATACTCCTTGGTGTCGCTTATTTTGGTTTATGACGGGTAAGTCTAGCTGAGTACCTTCTTGTACTCAGGGTTTTATCCCTTGTTGTTGCAGATGGACAGTGCTTCTATGGCTACTTTGTGAACTGCCTGTATCCAGTTGCGAGTGATGATTAGACCATGGGCATGGTCAACTCTTAGTCTCTCCTGATGCTTTTGTGGACTGATCAGGCAATGGCACCGTATTGTGAACTGAACTTAGGTTTTAAAACTATGTTGCTTCCGCTTTGAATTTCCAAACTATGGTTTGTAATAACTGTTGAACTCCGATGTATTTGAATTATGTGTGAACTGAATGTACCTCGTGGACATGTACGCTAATCTATTGCGATCTTGGCTAAAGTTGAATGTTTGAAATCCTTCGAGATTTCCGGACTACCGGGTTTATACGAGCTTAAGTACTTGTCAATTTCTGTGAAAACGTGGAGTCGGTGCTTAATCTGGTGTAAATTGGTCGGTTATGTCACAACTTGTCTCTACCCGACCACGTGTTGTTACAACATTTCTGGTCAAGGCTGAACAAGGAGTCTGCCCTACAGCTGGACATTTCCGTTGGAGGATCCTTTATGTACAAAACCACTAAAGAAGGAGAGGCTCTTCTAGATCTTATTCTAGAAAACTCTCCCCTTCCCCTCCAGACGGAAAGCGAACCACAACATGAAGAGGTCTCTTCAGCTAAGGCTGAAATTGAGATTCAAACTCAGAGACCCTCATCGCTAACGAAAGATCCAAAGGAAGTCTACCTTCCTTCAGATTTTTCATTCTTCGAGGAAGATTACCCCGACAATCATGTAAATCCCTCGAAGCATGCACGCCGGAAGAAGCCACCAGTTTCCACCACTCCTCTTGAACCTCTAGAAACCCATCATACAGAGGAGTCACTACCCATTATAAATAGTGATCGGGTGGAACGAGCGGAACCCTTTTCTGAAGAAATTCAGATCAATCCCTCTCGTTCGATCATCCACGCTAAAATTAGCAGAGGCTGGGTAGAAGTGCATTATAATCCAACTATTGGGGCGAACATCATGTCCGCATCTTTTGCGACACGATCGTTCACGAGTCCTCCGCCCCAACAAACAAGCACTTAAGGCTAGATCAAGGACAAACGTGAATAGTCTAGGCATCCTTCACAACATACCATTTAAACATGATAATGTCAAGTTGATGCTAAACTTTTACGTCTTTGACATTCAAGACTTTGATGTCTTGATTGGGCTTCCCCTTCAAAAATGTTCGGACGAACCACCAAAAACCGGGGAATTTGCTGTCAATATAAAGAGAGAAAACTCTTCCATACCAAAAGTTCAAGCCAAAAATTCCATGGCTGCACCCCTCTCTTATACAAACGAGCCTGAAACAGTAATGTCAGTGCAACACATAGAGATCCCTGAATCGTTCTTGGAAAATGATGCTGAATTTTTCATCCAAAACCAGGACGAATTAGGAGAAACCCTTGACCTTCCCGATGAAGAAGCTCCGACACATCCTTGTGTGTGTTCCTATGAATTTGAGGATGATCTTTTTAGTGATGTTGACATGGGGAATTCTCTTGAGCTTCCCAATTCAACATCCTCATACACCTCACTTGAACATCAAGAACACATCAAGGATGAGACCATGAACGAACCCATGGAGGGAGCCCCAATCCATGAAGATATCAATTCTAAACTCTCTCCCCTTGAAATAAAAGATCATGAGCATGGAAGTTACTTCCTTCCTATCCAGCCAAATCCATGCTCATTTGAAAAATCTCCTAACCTGAACCATAACGCTAACATCATCAGCAAAACCTACAACCCTCTCATAATCCATGTGCCCAACATCGTTAAAAGGGTTGATGTAGATAGTTTTGTTTACCACAAATCTTGCAAATTTCGTGGTAGCTTGTCATGAGTTTTACAGTTCCGGTTTGCGAACGTTGGTGTCGTAGGGGAAACCTGAAAGTGCAATCAAGCCCTAATTGTGGGTTTTGGTGATAATGACCACATGATTGGAGAACTAATGGGATTTACCAAGATGACAAGCAGGTTGATAATGAGAAAGGATGGTACATATGTGTTGGTGGACCCCTCATATGTTATTTCATCGGTTCTAGACTCAAAGTGCTACAATGAGCTTTTTCTTATGTATTTGAGTTATAGGATTGCCATACTATCAAGGGGGAATGCAAATGCATCGCTATGGCTGATTGATATGTGCTCAAACCAACCCAAGCCATCCTTGTTTCTAACCAAAGACAGCTGCACATAATTCTGATCCTTCTATGTCTATCTGGTAGGCGTGGCAGTGCCGCTCAGAGCGCGGCAGTGCCGGGCCACGACACTGTCGGGCTAAAGCCGGCACTGCCGCGACTTGTTTCAGCCGTTGGATGGCAGGGGGTATTTACACTCCCTTCCTGCCACCCCAACGGTCATCCACGACCATTTACTCATCTCCTACCTCCAGACAAGGCTCCCTCTCCCCATTGAAGGCTCCCAAGCTCTCTCACCTAATCTTCGATTCCCATTGATTCCAAGTGAGTTAGAGCCTCAAACCTTCACCAAAGAGAAGCCCTAGCTAAGATCTACTCCCTAGAGCACTTGATTTGAGCCATAGCCGGTGGATTTGCTTCTATTACTCCTGGGTTCTTGGAACCCTAGCCGGCTGGGCATCGCCCTTGAGCTAGCCAACTTGTGTGGCGGCCTTGGGAGGTTTGTAATCACTCGTGCAGCTAGTATTATTACCCCTCACTTCAAGGATTTGGTTCCTTGACTTGAGAACGAGGAAGAGTTACAAAGCTCATGACCTAAGTGGTCAACCTCAACAAGGTGGAGGTAGGCAAGCCTAGGTGGAGAGCTGAACCATGGGATAAATCACTTGTCTCTTGTACTTACTTGCTTTCATTCTTCATACTTGTGAGCTTGTGATAGATTCTAGGGTTTGGCCCGATCTACTTCATACTACATATTTGGCTTGGTTGAGTTGGTTCTGCTGGTTCAGGAAACCAAGTGTTACATTTCCATTTATATAGATTTGGTTTGTTGTGGCTGGATTTCGAATTGCAGGCTCGGGAAGTATTCTGTGCGGCAGTACCGGGCTGAGGCCAGCAGTGTCGGGCTCAGAGCGATAGTGCCAGGCTTCACTAATTAAGTTTTGAGCTGTGATTTTTGACAGGCCTATTCACCCCCTCGCCCCTCTAGGCCACACAGGTCCTTACAAGTGGTATCAAAGCCTGGTCTCTCACGCAGCACTTCACCGTGCGAGAGAATGGCCACCGACGGAGGAACGGGTAACGCTAGTGTTGTGCAACCCACACTCGAAGTGGAAGTCCACACCACTAGCAGCAGCGAAAGCGTCTCCATAGTAAGTGAAAGGACACTTCCTCAATTGGATGTGTCGGCCAGAGAGCTCGCAAGAAGAAAGGAAGAAAGAAGGTTGAGAAGAGAAGTAAGAGCCAAAGCAAGAGAAGATGCAGCGGCTCTCAAAGCTAGAGAAGAGAAGGCTCAAAGAAAAGAAGAGAGAAAGATTAGAAGGGAAGAAAGAGCCAAGAGAAGAGAAGAGAAGAAGAAGGAAGAGCTCCAAGCAAAGAAGAGTGTGAACTTGAGTGATGACTCAAGTAGCACCGAAGATGGAGACGATGACATCTCCTATCTCCCTAAGGGCAACAAGAAGAAGAAGGAGGAGACCAAGAAGTCATATGGAGTCGTATCCTTTAACTATTCTACTATGACTAACCATGATTCTAGGCCTCTCATCAATGTGCCCGCGGGCAAGTTACCTCATTTCGATGGGACTAACTTTGCCAAGTGGAAGGACATTATGAAGACCTATCTTATTGGTCTCCATCCAGGTATTTGGGAGATAGTGCACAATGGACTTGAAGCACCGGTTGATCGGAAGAACCCCACTCAAGATGAATTCCGCAACATTCATCTCAATGCCCAAGCCACTAGTGTGCTACTTAGTGCCTTGGATGGTGATGAGTACAACAAGGTCATGGGAGTTGAGGTTGCTAAAGAAATTTGGGACACTTTGCACATTGCTCCTGAGGGAGTTGACAAAGTGAGGCAATCCAAGATTGACTTGTTGATGGCTAAGCTCAACCGGTTTGTGATTTGTGATGGTGAAGGTCCACAAGAGATGTTTGATAGATTGATGGTCATTGTTGGCAAGATTAGAGGGCTAGGTGGAAGTGAAATCAATGATCACAAGGTTGTGAAGATCATGTTGGAAGCATACTCACCAAGAAATGAGACCGTAGTGACAATGATTAGAGACAAGAAGAAGTTTGAGCAATTCACACCTAGTGATGTGCTTGGGAGGATCATTACCTTTGACATGCAAAGAGAAGAGGCAAATGAAAGAAGGAAACTTGGGGAGTTGCAAGCTAGGCTAGATGGGATGAAAATCAAGGATGTGGCACTCAAGGCTAGCAAACCAACAAGGCAAGCAACATCAAGCAAACCAAAATCAAGCAAGCAAGCCTCTACAAGCAAGCCCAAGCAACAAAAGAAGAAAATAGAAGTTGAGGACAGCATATCATCCTCAAGTGAAAGTGGAAGTGAAGATGAAGAATTTGAAGCAATTGGAGATATAGCTCTCTTCAGGAGAAGATACCGCAAGGGGCTTAAGAAGGAAGGTTACAAGTTTGTGAAGAGAAGGTTTCCAAACAAGAAAAAGAGAACTTGCTACAATTGTGGTAGCACCGATCATTTCATAGCACATTGCCCACATGAGAAGAGATACAACAATTTCAACAAGGGCAAGAAAGACGATAAAGCCACTTACAAGAAGCACAACAAGAGATGATGAGAAGAGATACATGGGAGAAGCTCACGTTGGACATGAATGGGACTCAACCGCACAAACCTCAAGTGAAGAAGATGAGAAGATAGCAACAATAGCATTTCAAAAGTCATCTCCTTCACCAAGCCTATTCAACAACTTGTCCGATGATGATGGTTGCAACTCCCACACTTGTTTCATGGCCAAGAAAGAGAAGGTGAAAAAGACTCACACTCCTAAACCTTCTCTCCCACCTAGTGACATCTCTAGTAGTGAACTTAGTGATTCCTTTAGTGATGATGATTCTAGTGATGAAGAGATAAATATGATAACTAAAAATTTGGACAAGAAAACCAAACTCTTTATCACTAAGCTAATGGAGGAATTAGAAAGTGTACAAGCCGAGCTAGCATTAAGAGAGGATGCCCTCATCAAACAAGAGGACCTCTATATTGCTTGCAAGGAGGCTCTTGCATTAGAGAGGAGTGAGTTCAACATCTTGCATGAGGCTTTGGCCAAAGAGCAAGATGAACATGCTTCCCTAAAGAAGGTTCATATTGCACTCAAGGAAAAGTATTGTGGCTTGGATAAAAAGCACAAAGAACTTGAGCTGCAAAATAATCTTCTTTGGGAAAGCAACTCAACTCTCCCTAAAGCAAATGTCACTTCTATTCCCTCCACTAGTGAAGGTTGTGGAAAATGCTATAATGTTGATTTGAATGCCTATTCCACTAACCTTGTGAACATGGAGGCCATGAGAAAGGAGATAGCAAGATTGACAAACATCATTGCAAGTGGTTGTGTCAAGTCTACCACAAGTGCTAATGAGAAGACTCAAGAGAAGAACAAGCCCAAGTTCAAGAATGGACGGCGTCCTTCCATAAAAGATGGGTTGGGGCACGAAAAAGGAGCCAAAACAAATGGAAGAAAAATAGTGAATGGCTATGAGTCTGTGAGGTTTGAGAAAAAGGGTCAGATTGGTACAGTTCAGCCTGCACAGATCGCGGTAGTGCCGCGCCAGAAGGCGGCAGTGCCGCCCCCAGGCCGGCAGTGTCGCGCCCCAAGAAAGGGAAGGCTACCAGTTTCCCTTCTGCTCAGTCTCACACACAGCACAAGCAGGTGCCCAACCAGAAGCAAGGATCTCAGAAACCAAAGGAATCTATTTGGGTGACCAAAAATAAGTTTGCACATCAACCCAAGATAGAAGCCCCAAGGAAGAGCATGTCATCTTGTTACATATTAGACCACAACAGCAGTGGTAAAGTTGTTGCGAAATATGTTGGTGATAACAAGAGGACAGCCGACAAGTTTATTTGGGTTCCTAAGATACTTGTGACTAACTTGCAAGGCCCCAATCTCAATTGGGGACCTAAATCTAGGAACTAAACTTGTTTTGCAGACATACTCCTCCGGTGGATCAAGTTGGGTGCTTGATAGCGGATGTACAAATCATATGACCGGAGAAAGGTGTGACAGAACCGACCAATTTATAAGAGCACAAGTGCGAAAACCTCTGCTGGAGCAGCTGAATTAGCACACTTGAGCCCATATAAACCAGGTAGTCCGTGAAATCCTGAGAGATTTCAAACGTTTCCAACATCTCAGCCAAGATCGCATGGTCAAGCAAATACAGATCATGTTCACGGAGCTTTGCAGCGGAATAAAATTACAATTGAGTTCACAAATAATAATACAAGTTGAAATACTTTGAAACAACATAGCTTTGAAATGAATACCATAACATAAGTTGAAATACTTTGCTAGCTTTGAGTGACATCCTCCAACAACAGAATAAAGAGAAGAAGTAGGGAATTGCTGAGCCCATCGGCACTGGCCATCACCTTTCGGCAGACCTAACCTTCACCTGCAACAAGGTGGGATAAACCCTGAGTACTCGAATGTACTCAGCTAGACTTACCCGTTGTAAACCAGAAATAAAGAGACACCAAGGAGTATGCAAGGCTGATATAATAAGTGGAGTTGGCTAACTTCATTTGCAAAAATGAGCTTAAGATAAAGGGTTCATCATTTTAATTATATGAGCAGTCATCTTTTATCCTATTCCTTAAACTCTAGGTTTTGCACCTGCACTAGAGCACTCAATTGGATCTAGCAAACAATAATATAATACCATATCAGGTTTTCTTATCAATATTTTAGTTGAACCATCAAATGTCACATGGAGTTGTATCGTGGTGAAGCTCGCCATAGTTTCCCACTAACCGGGGGAGACGGCGACTCGAATCGAATTCCAAACCAGCTGGTGAAAGACCTTTAATACCAACCCACACTTTCCCCGTCGGGTCCATGCATTGGGTAACCGCTCGATGCTTCTTCGTGGTGGTAATCGTCGTGGTTCAAGCACAGACCGCCCAATTGGAACCTGGCGATGGCCTCCTGCGGCAGATCGCATTTCCATACTAGAGGGCGCGACACGGGTTGAAACCGGCCCGAACAGCTTCTAACCGGGTTTGGGGTCGATGATTATGGCACCGACGTATCCCTAAGTAAAAGGGCGCGTTCAAAAATGAACGAGGGCCAACATCGATACAAACCTACACGATCCAACGGACGGACTGCCCCAAGTTTCCAAACTTGTGCCTTGCCTTCTAGTTGACCGTATTTCATTACTACTCTGGTTCTTTTCCACGATAGCAAAATATAGCCAACCGTGATCCGGTAAATACCCATCAGGGGTATTACGGAAACATCCTTAACTGCTACTTTTATTAAGTAAACTAAGCAATTCTACATTATAAATAAGGAACAGGATAACAAGGCAGGTATAAACAATATTCAAGGAAGGGTAATGCAGCAGGTAGGATTCAATCAACTCCTATACCTAATGCATCACAATATAAAATACTCAATTAATTTAATTGTAAAACTGGGAGACTTAGACTGCTCCGGGGCTTGCCTAGGAACCAACACTAGGTTAGTGTTTGTTAGATGATACTCGCTTGGCGAGCATCTCCACTGTAGCACTTGTTTAACTTCGCATCTTCGGGATAATCCCCCAAACACCGTCTTCGGGTTTAACCTCATCATCACGTCCTTCATGATGTATCTATCGTTACCTAAATGAGATGTCAATGCAAGTGTATGGATGCAAGGAAAACGCTTATGAAGCAAACATAAGGCGCACAACAAAAACATTACTGATTACTTCGCATAAGCAATAAGGATAACTACTAAAAGAAGACATAGCTCTAACACCCAACATAGCATAATCACTTTAGCAGGTTACAATTAAAGTAAGGTGTGACACATGGTTCATTTGGCACTCAGAGAGGCTAGCTATAACAATCAATCAAGGCTACATTACACATCACACAAATGGAGCACATGTATGCGCATACAACTATTATTTTAGTTAAGCATGTCAATCAACATCATCTAACATATTTATATAATACATAGGGTTAATTAGTTTAATAACATGAAATGCACAATCTGAACATTACCAAGTCATGACATAGCATCAAAGATCACATAATCAACATTAAGCTATAGCAATCAAGTTTGGTTCATTTAGATAGTTAGGACAACCACACACCATATACTTTAAATAGACATAACTGGAGCTACACATATCCAAACAGGGTGATCCTAGACTTTCTGGAAAGCTAATGAAATTACCTACAATGTTGCTATTATCACTTAAGCATGATTCAGCCATTAAAAGACCAAACATAATAGACAAGTACTTCTGTCCAAACTTTGGACAGAATATTACATTCATCTTCAAGCAGCCATAACTGGAGATCTAAAGCACCAGAAGACTTGACATAAGACTTATTAGAAAGATTATTAAGTTTTCTAAAACTTATTTATAATCATCTCAAGATTATTAAGCAGTTATCAAGGCTAACCAACTCAAACAAATAAATCTGTCCAGATTCGGACAGATTCTGACCTCTAACTTTAAAGACATGTAACTCAAGTTCTATACCACCAAAAATAGTGATCGAAGATAATTTAGAAAGAATATGAAAAGCACTACAACTCTTCTATTAATACGAAGACATGATTCACAACTTAAATTAACCAAATAAGTCATTCTTTCAGATCTGCACAGAAAATATGCAAAACCTGACAGCAAACTTGCAAAATCTATAACTCCTAAACTACTGGGCCTAAAATCATGAAAGTTTAGGACAAATAAAATAAACAAGTTATCTACAACTTTTATATAGAACACTTCTACAAAAAACATCATTTTCTTTACGAACTAATCACCACTACAGAAACTGTACATGCAGCAATTTCAGCATATTAATAAATCACTTCATCACTTGTTTAGTTAATCATTTGAGCACATATATAAGCTATTAAAGCACTTCTAACAGTCATAAACATGAACACATAATAATTATCTTAGATTTTTATACAACAAAGACAATCATCTACACATGTATATTTTTATTTATCTCTATACTTTCATTAATTAAATAATCAACAAACGTAAGCATTATTTTTAAGTGATGTTGCAAACATATAAGTTGGAGCTCATATTTTTACTAATGATAGATAATGCCCAATCATGACTAATGTAAAAAGAATATATGCTCAGGTCTTATAAATTATTTATTAAAAACATGGAAAGTTTAATTCACAAAATGCATGTGAGAGCAACAAAATTCTATGAATCATATTTTCTTTAGACTCATGGCCATGATAAAATTATCCAAGCTATAACAACATCATAGAAAGGCACTGGAACCACCTTTTCTATTTTTACATGCAAACATTTATCACCAATCATTTAAATTCATTTAACAGGCTGCAAGCAAAATAAATTCATAACTGAAACATACATGCACCAATAATTCCGAAATTTTTATGAGAGCACACACATCACTTGAGAAGCCCACCATAAAAAATTCACAGCAAACTAAACAATATAACAGCATATATCATTTTATTCCTACCAAACCCTATTTAACAAAGATAAATCGACACAGCAAAAACTTTGAACTTAAACATATCATATTATAACTCCACTGCATAGATCTACTCACAAGGATTCCAAAAAGTCCACATTTACTATTTTACGATTTTTCAACTAATTACTACGAATTTACCAATTTTCAGCCAGATTTACCAATTAAAGAAAAACGAAAAACAAAACTGTTTTGCATTACGACCCCTCAGATCTGCACAAAACAATTAGGGACTTGTTAGTAAATCTAATGAGTCATGCAACTTAACATAAAAACCCGAAAAAGAGTTTCAGCTTCGCTAGGTAGGGCTTTCACCATGGATTCACGCAAGAAACTCGGGAAATCGACATGGGAGGAGGGGAACCGGGCTGGAGCTAGGGTTTGGGGCTGGGCTGCTCGACGCCTTGCTGCTGCTGGCTTCTGCTCTCGCGGCTGCTTGCTGCTGCCTTCACCTGCTGCAGGGCGGCGACCACCAGAGTGTCGCGGCCAGGAGCGCGACATTCCGCGCGGCCACAAAGACCGCAGAAGAAGGGTGCGCAGGAAGGAGACCGGCAGAGAGAAAAAGGAAGGAGGAGCAGCTGGTCAGGGAGGAGCAGGGAGGTCGCCGACTAGGGCTCAGGAGGGCGCCGGGCTGGTCGCTGGGCTGGTCGCTGGTGGCCTGCTCGGGTCGTCGGGGCTCGCTGCTGCTTCCTGCTGCTTGCTGCACTTCTGCTGGCCGGCCGTGGCCAGGCCGCGCGACTCCAGGAAGTCGCGGCTTCGGAGGCCATCCGCAGGAAGCGACGCAGGAAGGGAGGAGCTAGGGAAAGGAGGGAGGAGCTCGGCGGCTTTCTGATGCTAGTCTTCTTCTGCTGCTCGGTACAGAAGGAGAATGGGGGAGACCGAAGGGAGGGAGAGGAGCCGGGGTCGCTGTTTTTGCGTGAGGAAAGGGAAGAGGGCAGAGCCGGCCTCGGCTTTTCTTGCGTGAGGGGAAGGAGCGCGCCAGGGAGGGGACAGGCGCGGCAGGTGAGGCCTCGGGGCGCGGGCGCGACCTCGGGAAAAACACCCGTGAAATTTTCCCCAATTTCTTTCCCAATCTGGCAGGTTTCCGCAAACTTTCGGCCATTTTCAAAAATTCCAAATACTGCTCAAACGGACTCCGATTCCGACGAAACTAATTTTGTTGTCGTCGTCTCGACGAGTACTTCGACTTTCGTTAAAGGCACTTGGTCAGATTCCCAATCGTTTGCCTGGTAATGATCGTCGACGGCAGCATCACGGTGACCGAATTTCCAATTTTGCAGTACAGACAACTTATTTCCAGAACCTGAAAACTGCGTTGTACCTCATCTTGCGAGCTCATTTTCACCCTTTTTGGCATCGATTAAAGTCTCGGCCATAAAACGAAATTTGTTCCTTTCGATCTGTACTACAACTTTCATTTAAGGCGCACTGACATGCGAACAACCAAAAATACTGTTCAACTCCGGTCAAAGCGGTCACCCGGTAGGACCTAATTACGGTCTCTCGTCGGTCGGAATATTTTCCGGTCGTCTGCTCAACATAAAACTTTCATAACTTTTGCTCGTGAGTCCATAATAATTGATTGGGCATAACTGCAAGACTTGGTTGAACCCGAATGATTTTCTTCATTTAATCAGCCAGAACAGGCAAAGTTGCGACTCGTCATTTCATGTGACTTATTGATTCCAAATTTTGCCAAGCTTTTCTACCAGTCACTATAGATAGGAACTGAAGCAGGGAACATGAAAAAGTTATGTTTAGTAGTAATCTTGAATATTCCAAAATTGGGCAATCATTGTTACTTGTGCTGTTAATTATTTCTGGAATAATTTAAACAGAGGCTTTGTTTCCGAGATTGATTCCAAATCTTCAGTCATCACTGGCAATACTAGAAATCATCTCTCGATCATCACCTGACAGACCATGTTTGTGTTCAAACTGACTGCTCAACTGGCGTCAAACACCTGGGGTGTTACATCCCTCCCCCTTAAAAGAATCTCGTCCCGAGATTCCAGACGAAAGACTTTTCAAGGGAAGAGAAACATATCGCTTGTCCTTAGTGGTGACTGACAACTCAAGATATACTGACTTCTCAGCAGAAAAGAAATTGTCGGGAATAGAACAACTTTCTCATCTTTCAAGTCATTTTCCTGTTACTCTTGTCCGAAGAATTTCCTTTGCTGATTCACATCGAACATTGAGGTACACTCAAGACACCACTGTTAGGTTGACAGGGAAAACCGAAATTGTACTTTTACTTTGGAAAGAATCCAAGATAATATTGCTAAAATACAAGGTCTTCGTCTGGTTGATATTATTACAAATCAACTTCCTTCGAGACTGGGAGGAGCTGACTGACCAACAACCACTGCGTATACCATTGGTGAATGTCTGTTCGATCAGATAGCAATCGATGGAAAGCTACATAAGGTTCCATGTGTGTAGTTCTCTTTCTCTGATGATAACACTGTATTATCTGACTGTGTTGAGAGAAAGAGGTGAATGTGATAACTATCTCTACCAATTCCACACTTTCACTGATTTTTCTTTACAAGAGTTCTCATCTCTAAAGCAGCGACAATCACCTAGATTGAATTGGATTCAGCCTCTTGGGTAAAAATATCTATTACCAAATTTCTGTCCTACTAAGCAGATCAACATCATTCTTCTTCGTGATGTAGTCGCAACTCAGCAGAACTAACTTGTTAAACTACGTACTTTAGTCATGGGGCAACCTTCTCAAATCCATTTAGCAATGCGGGAATATAATCTGAAATATGTTGTTTGACACTTCCATTTGTCATCAATTTATACTTCTTAGGAGCTGATCTTTGTCAAATACCTTGACTGCTCAAGAATAAGGGACTGATTCTGTCTGTCCTTTCTGTTCTTCATCTAATAGAATCCAAAATAAATCTTCTCATAGTACTCTGATGTATTACCAGTCAATCATTACTCGATGTATATTTCTAACTGGGTTACTAGGCTGGTGTACTGTCATGTATTACCATTCAATTTTTTTTTCCAAGATAAAGTTGGCCTCAACATGACAGAAACTGGGATGTACGAGTGCCACAAACAACATCAGTTGGTTTACAGACTTCTGATATAACACTGTTCTGTGAGACATAGCCTTCATATTTACCAAAGAGTCATTTCTGAATTGGATATTAGCCTTTCCATGGATGAAACCAATCAGCTGTCTCTCAACACTAAAAAGCTCCAAGGTTTCAGCTTTTACTACAAGCAATGCTGAATATCAATGTACACAGTCACGATCAAAGTCAACAGGGAATCAGGTACCACTGAGAAGATTGGGTTGACTACAAGATCATCGTGCAAATAGGTATTGGGCTCAAACAGAAACTTCTCGGTCTCAGGTGTCTTATCCAATAACACATCATTTCGGTTACTTGTCCCGCAGTTGGTACTTGTCCACCTCAAGTTGGTTGTGCCACTTTACTTCACTATGATCATATATGTTGCCTTGTCATTGCAGTTGATCCAATAGAGTTCTTTGTCTACCACCTCTTACAATCTGTTACTGCTTTCGTTACTGACTGATTCTGGAAAAGGTCATCCTCTTTGCAACTTCAAAAGAAACACTGCCACATCTGATCTAATATATGGATTTTTCTGATGGAATATAGAAGATAACAAGGAGAAAGCTTCACGAGAGATAACACATTGGCGTAGTTTCCATAATGAATCTCGACTAGAAACCACGATACCAGCGCGTGCCGAGCAACACAACCATGTGTCTGCAGCCACAGGAGGCTCTCGGTTTCGTCGCGGCACCATTAGTTCATAATCAAGACATCATTATTGAATCCATAACCGATGAGAAATCTTACATGACGCAGATAAATCTTGCACGGAGAGAGCATCACATGCAAGGCATAAGCTAGCAAAATAAGGATGATATGGAAATCACAAAGGAGGTGATTTCAAGAACAAAACATGGCACAAGACAACAAGGATACGCCTTGTGCACATCAAGGTCATGACAAGCAAAAGATTACTTGAACTTGATTTGGCCAAACAACAAAAGGGTAACTGAGAGGATACAACAAGGATATGGGGCATGGTCTCCAACACTTGGCAAGGCAAACTACGGTCAAGAACTGGTGTTGGCAGGAACTTGGCTAGGCTTGGTCAAACAAACAAGGGCCTTCACAACACGGGAAACAAAACACCTATGGCTTAGGAAACACTTACAGGGGGGCAGGCTTGGGTCTACAGGTTAGTCAGAGACATGGCTACACAAAAAGCATAGGCATACCACGGTTTGGATCCAAGATTCTGAAAAAGCTTGACTTGGGCTAGCTGGTCAAACAAAAGGCATGGACAGGCATAGATATAGGTCTTTGGCACAAACATTATAAACCATCACAACTGGGCACACAAACACAAGCCTTCAAGCAACAAGGGTTCTACTAAAGGCATCTCAGACGGTCAAGAGGGCTTGGTCAACAAAGGCTTAACAACCACTCATGTACTCAACGAGGACAACGGTTGACTAACCAAAGCATCACTTAGATAACAGAACATCTACACATAGCCTTAACATGCATTGGAAGACACAAACAAACAGCTTAAGTAATCAACACTAATCACCAAGCTCATACCAGACAAACATGTATCTATAGCACACAAGCAAACATAGACATGCAAAACTTGGTAAAAAGATGTTGCCATTATATTATTTCCTATTTACTAAGTTGGAACATAACTCTTTATCTAAAAGCAAACACAACAAGAAAACTAAGGCACAATTGCTTGTTAACTATCAGCAGTTTACAACTTAAAGCTAATAACTCATTTAATCTATGAAACTAACAACAAGCAACAAGCTCATGCTAGTCTACATTCCAAACAAAAATAAACAGATACTAGGTAACAACAACTAACAAGAAGCATGCAACAACTTAATCTGGGGTACAAGCAAGCAAAAATAGCAGTTTAAAACATTCTAAATATGTTAGAAAAGCTAAGATTTCAGCCCACTTAAATTAGTTGCAAGCATTTAGTTCTTACAAGCATATCGCTAGTGAGGATAAAACTAGATTAGAGAGCAATTATAAAGCACGGGCACATAGAAACATAATTCTAGGCATAACCATGTATTAAAACAGTTTGTATACATCTTAAACATGTTAGAGAAGTTCATGATTAGCCCAAAATTAAATTCCTTACATGCACTTATTAATTTCCTTAACTTAGTAAAGGGAAACAGAGAGTTGTTTTAATATGCTCCCAGAGAATTTTTGGAAAGATTATGGCAGCTCATTCATGTATTTGGTAGACTATTACTAGCATTTCAGCATTTTTGAGCAAGTAAAACAATCTACACAAATCTTGCAAGTAAACATGCTTAAAACAACTTAAACAATTTCGAGCTATTTAAGATTGTCTAACAACAAGTTTTACATTTTTCTTATAGTAAACATGATACTAGACGTATGAAAATTAGTTTCACAAACTTTTCATTCATATAACTCTAGTTCTTATTCTTTACAAGAAAGGAAGCATGGAACAAAATTACATGGTTATAGCTTGAAAAAGCAATTAAACAACAAGTTGAGTATATTTCTTTGCTAAAGCATGTTAACACAGCTATCAAAACTAGAATTTGTAAACCTTTGACACTCTAAGTTTCATTACCACATTTAACAAGTTTAGGAAGCATTTAGCAAACTCAAACAAAACTTCATACAAAACAGTTTCAAACAACAAGTTTTATTATTTCCTTGGGTAGAGCATTTCGAGACAAAACTAACTCAAAACATTGAATTAAAACTTTAGCATAGTTTTACCACATAAGTAGAACAACACCACACAAGTCATTTAGTTACTACAAGACATCCCAACATATGGAGAAAACTTAGCCACCAGAAGCTTATTGTCTAACTATTCTTCTAACAAACATTAAGTAGAGCAAGACAATCATACAACATGATAAACTAGTAGGATTAACCAGACAACATCATATAAGGTAATTACTTCTAGCCTATAACAAGCAACTACTTGTTTAGCTAACATGGAAGCATCCCTAAAAACATTGCACACTTAACAAACATCCCGAACAAGACAACATTACATCTAGCTCAGAGAAACACATGACATCAAACCAAACATTTATCTCTAACTTTTACCAGCAATCTAGCACATCATGTTGAAGCACTAGTTCCCAACAAACTTCATCATCACAGGAATAAAGGTGGGGGAAGCATTTCTATGCACAAACAATCAACATTATTTATCATTACATTAGTCACACTTGACAACAAGTTGTTCATTATTAGAACAAAGGTGAGAAAAGCATGTTCATGAGGAAAGCACAACAAAAAGGATGCTCGTCCTATACGTCCTCACTAATTGCCAGCCTGAGGCGGCAATCACGTTCTAGGTCGGTGGCATAACACGCACTCTCGATATAACTAGCCGTCAACTATGCTTACGCATTCGAGGTTAGTGTACCTGCAAAAAATCTCATTTTAGCCCATTCCCACAACAGATATAAATACATTGCAGGAATTTAAATCTAGATACTATCTTAGGTGCATACCCAGTACACACGTCAGTAGTATATGCACCCATCGGAATAGTATTACTCCCGTAATTAAATACCTTCACCCGCATTCGTGTGCTTACGAGTACAGGTTCTAGTACCAAACTAGCTCTTCCCTAGACCAACGGTTGTTTGGTCATGCTCTCACAACTCACAATTACCTGGGCATAGGTGCGACGTTGCATAAAATAAATTCAACTACCCCACATACATGAGTACATCATATGTGAGGGCTACCTCCAACATTAGACCACAGGGTAGCATAGTGCGGTCATCTATACGTACCTTTTGAGTCGACGTGTCGTTGCAAGAAAGTAAAAACCACCCAAAGTTAGTATTACTTAACTAAGCCACCTAAAAGTCCTAATTGGGCATAACTGGAGGTTGTCGCTAGCATATACTTTTACAAATTAGGTGTTAACAAACTTGCCTACTAGCTAAAGATTTTTAGATAAAATAGGCTTTTCAAAAACCAAAATTTTTGTTTTGAAACCATGCACATGATAGTATTACGCCTAACCTTGCTCCGGTACCAGCTGTGACAGAACCGACCAATTTATAAGAGCACAAGTGCGAAAACCTCTGCTGGAGCAGCTGAATTAGCACACTTGATCCCATATAAACCCGGTAGTCCGTGAAATCCTGAGAGATTTCAAACGTTTCCAACATCTCAGCCAAGATCGCATGGTCAAGCAAATACAGATCATGTTCACGGAGCTTTGCAGCGGAATAAAATTACAATTGAGTTCACAAATAATAATACAAGTTGAAATACTTTGAAACAACATAGCTTTGAAATGAATACCATAACATAAGTTGAAATACTTTGCTAGCTTTGAGTGACATCCTCCAACAACAGCATAAAGAGAAAAAGTAGGGAATTGCCGAGCCCATCGGCACTGGCCATCACCTTTCGGCAGACCTAACCTTCACCTGCAACAAGGTGGGATAAACCCTGAGTACTCGAATGTACTCAGCTAGACTTACTCGTCGTAAACCAGAAATAAAGAGACACCAAGGAGTATGCAAGGCTGATATAATAAGTGGAGTTGGCTAACTTCATTTGCAAAAATGAGCTTAAGATAAAGGGTTCATCATTTTAACTATATGAGCAGTCATCTTTTATCCTATTCCTTAAACTCTAGGTTTTGCACCTGCACTAGAGCACTCAATTGGATCTAGCAAACAATAATATCATACCATATCACGTTTGCTTATCAATATTTTAGTTGAACCATCAAATGTCACATGGAGTTGTATCGTGGTGAAGCTCGCCATAGTTTCCCACTAACCGGGGGAGACGGCGACTCGAATCGAATTCCAAACCAGCTGGTGAAAGACCTTTAATACCAACCCACACTTTCCCCGTCGGGTCCATGCATTGGGTAACCGCTCGATGCTTGTTCGTGGTGGTAATCGTCGCGGTTCAAGCACGGACCGCCCAATTGGAACCTGGCGATGGCCTCCCACGGCAGATCGCATTTCCATACTAGAGGGCGTGACACGGGTTGAAACCGGCCCGAACAGCTTCTAACCGGCTTTGGGGTCGATGATTACGGCACCGACGTATCCCTAAGTAAAAGGGCGCGTTCAAAAATGAACGAGGGCCAACATCGATACAAACCTACACGATCCAACGGACGGACTGCCCCAAGTTTCCAAACTTGTGCCTTGCCTTCCAGTTGACCGTATTTCATTACTAGTCTGGTTCTTTTCCACGATAGCAAAATATAGCCAATCGTGATCTGGTAAAAACCCACCAGGGGTTTTACGGAAACATCCTTAACTGCTACTTTTATTAAGTAAACTAAGCAATTCTAAATTATAAATAAGGAACAGGATAACAAGGCAGGTATAAACAATATTCAAGGAAGGGTAATGCAGCAGGTAGGATTCAATCAACTCCTATACCTAAAGCATCACAATATAAAATACTCAATTAATTTAATTGTAAAACTGGGAGACTTAGAATGCTCCGGGGCATGCCTGGGAACCAACACTAGGTTAGTGTTTGTTAGATGATACTCGCTTGGCGAGGACCTCCACTCTAGCACTTGTTTAACTTCGCATCTTCGGGATAATCCCCCAAACACCGTCTTCGGCTTTAACCTCATCATCACGTCCTTCATGACGTATTTATCGTTACCTAAATAAGATGTCAATGCAAGCGTATGAATGCAAGGAAAACGCTTATGAAGCAAACATAAGGCGCACAACAAAACATTACTAATTACTTCGCATAAGCAATAAGGATAACTACTAAAAGAAGACATAGCTCTAACACCCAACATAGCATAATCACTTTAGCAGGTTACAATTAAAGTAAGGTGTGAGACATGGTTCATTTGGCACTCAGAGAGGCTAGCTATAACAATTAATCAAGGCTACATTACACATCACACAAATGGAGCACATGTATGCGCATACAACTATTATTTTAGTTAAACATGTCAATCAACATCATCTAACATATTTATATAATACATAGGGTTAATTAGTTTAATAACATGAAATGCACAATCTGAACATTACCAAGTCATGACATAGCATCAAAGATCACATAATCAACATTAAGCTATAGCAATCAAGTTTGGTTCATTTATATAGTTGGGACAACCACACACCATTTACTTTAAACAGACATAACTAGAGCTACACATATCCAACAGGGTAATCCTAGACTTTCTGGAAAGCTAATGAAATTACCTACAATGTTGCTATTATCACTTAAGCATGATTCATCCATTAAAAGACCAAACATAACAGACAAGCACTTCTATCCAAACTTTGGACAGAATATTACATTCATCTTCAAGTAGCCATAACTGGAGATCTAAAGCACCAGAAGACTTGACATAAGACTTATTAGAAAGATTATTAAGTTTTCTAAAACTTATTTATAATCGTCTCAAGATTATTAAGCAGTTATTAAGGCTAACCAACTCAAACAAGTAAATCTGTCCAGATTTGGACAGATTCTGACCTCTAACTTTAAAGACATGTAACTCAAGTTCTATACCACCAAAAATAGTGATCCAAGATAATTTAGAAAGACTATGAAAAGCACTACAAATCTTCTATTAACACGAAGACATGATTCACAACTTAAATTAACCAAATAAGTCATTCTTTCATATCTGCACAGAAAATATGCAAAACCTGACAGCAAACTTGCAAAATCTATAACTCCTAAACTACTGGGCCTAAAATCATGAAATTTTAGGACAAATAAGATAAACAAGTTATCTACAACTTTTATATAGAGCACACACATCACTTGTGAAGCTCACCATAAAAAATTCACAGCAAACTAAACAATATAACAACAAATATCATTTTATTCCTACCAAACCCTATTTAACAAAGATAAATCGACACAGCAAAAACTTTGAACTTAAACATATCATATTATGACTCCACTGCATAGATCTACTCACAAGGATTCCAAAAAGTCCACATTTACTATTTTATGATTTTTCAACTAATTACTACGAATTTACCAATTTTCAGCCAGATTTACCAATTAAAGAAAAACGAAAAACAAAACTGTTTTGCATTAGGACCCCTCAGATCTGCACAAAACAATTAGGGACTTGTTAGTAAATCTAATGAGTCATGCAACTTAACATAAAAACCCGAAAAAGAGTTTCAGCTTCGCTAGGTAGGGCTTTCACCATAGATTCACGCAAGAAACTCGGGAAGTCGGCATGGGAGGAGGGGAACCGGGCTGGAGCTAGGGTTTGGGGCTGGGCTGCTCGACGCCTTGCTGCTGCTGGCTTCTGCTCTCGCGGCTGCTTGCTGCTGCCTTCACCTGCTGTAGGGCGGCGACGACCAGAGAGTCGCGGCCAGGAGCGCGACATTCCGCGCGGCCAGAAAGACCGCAGAAGAAGGGTGCGCAGGAAGGAGACCGGCAGAGGGAAAAAGGAAGGAGGAGCAGCCGGTCAGGGAGGAGCAGGGAGGTCGCCGACTAGGGTTCAGGAGGGCGCCGGGCTGGTCGCTGGACTGGTCGCTGGTGGCCTGCTCGGGTCGTCGAGGCTCGCTGCTGCTTGCTGCACTTCTGCTGGCCGGCCGTGGCCAGGCCGCGCGACTCCAGGAAGTCGCGGCTTCGGAGGCCATCCGCAGGAAGCGACGCAGGAAGGGAGGAGCGAGGGAAAGGAGGGAGGAGCTCGGCGGCTTTCTAATGCTGGTCTTCTTCTGCTGCTCGGTACAGAAGGAGAAAGGGAGAGACCGAAGGGAGGGAGAGGAGCCGGGGTCGCTGTTTTTGCGTGAGGAAGGGGAAGAGGGCAGAGCCGGCCTCGGCTTTTCTTGCGTGAGGGGAAGGAGCGCGCCAGGGAGGGGACAGGCGCGGCAGGCGAGGCCTCGGGGCACGGGCGCGACCTCGGGACGCGGACGCGACCTCGGGAAAAATTTCCCGATTTTTCCCCAATTTCTTTCCCAATCTGGCAGGTTTTCGGAAACTTTCGGCCATTTTCAAAAATTCCAAATACTGATCAAACGGACTCCGATTCCGACAAAACTAATTTTGTTGTCGTCGTCTCGACGAGTACTTCGACTTTTGTTAAAGGCACTTGGTCAGATTCCCAATCGTTTGCCTGGTAACGATCGTCGACGGCAGCATGACAGTGACCGAATTTCCAATTTTGCAGTACAGACTTAACTTATTTCCGTCATCGATCCAGGTCTCGACCATAAAACGAAATTTGTTCTTTCCGATCTGTACTACAACTTTCATTTAAGGCGCGCTGACATGCGAACATCAGAAAATACTGTTCAACTCCGGTCAAAGCGGTCACCCGGTAGGACCCAATTACGGTCTCTCGTCGGTCGGAATATTTTCCGGTCGTCTGCTCAACATAAAACTTTCATAACTTTTGCTCGTGAGTCCATAATAATTGATTGGGCATAATTGCAAGACTTGGTTGAACCCGAATGATTTTCTTCAGTTAATCAGCTAGCCAGAACAGGCAAAGCTGCGACTCGTTATTTCATGTGACTTATTGATTCCAAATTTTGCCAAACTTTTTTACCAGTCACTATAGATAGGAACTGAAGCAGCGAACATGAAAAAGTCATGTTTAGTAGTAATCTTGAATATTCCAAAATTGGGCAATCATTGTTACTTGTGCTGTTAATTATTTCCGGAATAATTTAAACAGAGGCTTTATTTCCGAGATTGATTCCAAATCTTCAGTCATCACTGGCAATACTAGAAATCATCTCTCGATCATCACCTGACAGACCATGTTTGTGTTCAAACTGACTGCTCAACTGGCGTCAAACACCTGGGGTGTTACAAAAGGAGTATGTTCTCATCATATTCCGCAACTTCAAATGCAAGTGAAAACATCATTTTCGGTGATAACTCCAAGCGGGATGTGTTAGGACTTGGTAAAGTTGCCAATACACTAGAGCATTCAATTACTAATGTCTTACATGTTGATTCGTTGAGTTACAACTTGTTATCCGTTTCACAATTGTGTGGGATGAGTTTCAATTGTCTCTTTACGGATGAGGGTGTGGAAGTCTTTAGAAGGGAGGATTCCTCTATTGTCTTTACGGGTCGTTTGAAAGGGAAGCTTTACTTAGTTGATTTCAACAAAAGTGAAGCCAAACTTGAGACTTGTTTAGTGGCAAAATCTAGCATGGGTTGGTTATGGCATCGCCGACTAGCTCATGTTGGGATGAGGAACTTGGCCAAACTTCAAAAAGACAACCACATCCTAGGACTAACCAATGTTGATTTTGAGAAAGACAGAGTATGTGGAGCTTGCCATGCCGGAAAACAAGTAGGCGTACCACACCCACCAAAGAGCTATGACACTACTACACATCCATTGGAGTTGATTCATATGGATCTCTTTGGACCGGTTGCCTACCTTAGCATCGGCGGTAACAAACATGGTCTTGTTATTGTTGATGATTTTTCTCGTTTCACTTGGGTATTCTTTTTGCATGACAAGAGTGTAGTGCAAGAGAATGTCAAGATGTTCATTCGAAGGGCTCAAAGAGAATTCGGTTTCAACATCAAGAAAGTTCGTAGTGACAATGGAACCGAATTCCGAAACACCCAAGTGGAAGAGTTTCTTGATGATGAGGGCATCAAGCATGAGTTTTCAGTTCCATACACCCCTCAACAAAATGGCGTGGTGGAGAGGAAGAATAGAACACTCATTGACATGGCAAGGACGATGCTAGATGAGTACAAGACGCCGAACATCTTTTGGGCCGAAGCCGTCAATACCGCTTGTCATGCAATCAACCGCCTCTATCTCCACAAGAGAAGAAAGAAGACCTCCTATCAGCTGCTCACTGGTAACAAGCCAAAGGTGTCTTACTTTAGAGTCTTTGGGTGCAAATGTTTCATATTGAACAAGAAGCCCAAAGCCTCTAAGTTTGCTTCCAAGGTTGATGAAGGTTTTCTTCTCGGTTATGGAACAAATGAGCCTGCCTATCGTGTTTTCAACAAGGCCTCTAGCAAGGTTGAAATAGCGATAGACGTGACATTTGATGAAACTAACGGCACTCAAGTAGAGCAAGTTGATGAAGTTGTTGTAGGAAATGAGGAACCACCTTGCGAAGCAATCAAGCAATTAGCTATTGGTGACATCAGACCACAAGAACAGTAGGCTACTGATCAGGATGGTCCTCAAGCTGAAGCCCTGTTGGGACTGGTGATATACTATCCCCGGCAGTGGCGGCCACAACCCCGGCAGTGTCGGGCCCTAGTGGTGCCGGGTAGAGCCCAGCAGTACCAGGCACTCCCAGGGCAGCTGCAGCTACACCACTCCATGGAGTGATCCTACAACCCATCTTCGAGCAAAATGAAGAAGATGCAGAAGATGAAGCAGAACCCATTGATCATCCAAGGCTCAAGCAAACTATCCAACGGGACCATCCCGTTGACCACATCCTTGGGAGTCTTCGAAAGGGGGTAACAACACGCTCTCATTTGGCAAATTTTTGTCAATATTACTCGTTTGTTTCCTCTTTGGAACCTCTCAAAGTAGAAGAAGCTCTTGAAGATCCAGATTGGGTGATGGCCATGCAAGAGGAGCTTAACAACTTCGAGCATAATCAAGTATGGTCACTTGTGGAAAGACCAAATACCAATGTTATTGGAACCAAATGGGTCTTCCGCAACAAGCAAGATGAAGAAGGTGTGGTGAAAAGGAACAAGGCAAGATTGGTAGCTCAAGGCTTCACTCAAGTAGAGGGTCTGGACTTTGAAGAAACATATGCACCGGTTGCTAGACTTGAAGCCATTCGGATTCTATTAGCCTATGCAGCCCATCACAACTTCAAGCTATATCAAATGGATGTGAAGAGTGCATTTCTCAATGGCCCTATACAAGAGTTGGTGTATGTTGAGCAACCACCGGGTTTTGTAGATCCCAAGTTCCCTAACCATGTCTTCAAACTCCAAAAGGCGCTCTATGGGCTTAAACAAGCACCTAGAGCATGGTATCAATGCCTTAAGGAATTCTTGCTCAAACAAGGCTTTGAAATAGGCAAAGCCGATCCTACTCTCTTCACTCATAAAGTCAATGGAGATATTTTTGTGTGCCAAATATATGTCGATGACATAATATTTGGTAGTACTAACAAATCCTTTTGTGATGAGTTTAGTAGGATCATGACTAAGAGATTTGAGATGTCTATGATGGGTAAGCTCAAGTTCTTCCTTGGTTTTCAAATCAAGCAATTGAAGGAAGGGACTTTTCTTTGCCAAACCAAGTACACCCATGATATGTTGCGAAAGTTTGACATGGTGAACGCCAAGCCTATCAAAACTCCCATGCCAACTAATGGACATATTGATCTCAATGAGGAAGGGAAAGCCATGGACATCAAGGTATATCGCTCTATGATTGGCTCTCTACTCTATTTGTGCGCATCTAGGCCCAATATTATGCTTAGTGTGTGCATGTGTGCTAGATTTCAAGCTAACCCGAAAGAGTGTCACCTAGTGGCCGTTAAGAGAATCTTGAGATATCTAGTTCACACTCCAAACCTTGGCTTGTGGTATCCTAAGGGCTCCAAGTTCGAACTACTTGGCTATTCGGATTCTTATTATGCCGGTTGTAAAGTAGATCGAAAAAGCACTTCGTGGACATGTCAATTCCTTGGACGCTCCTTAGTGTCTTGGGGTTCTAAAAAGCAAAATTGTGTAGCCCTTTCCACAGCTGAGGCCGAGTATGTTGCTGCAGGTGCATGTTTTGCGCAACTACTTTGGATGAGGCAAACCCTTCATGATTTCTGATGTTATTTCACCCATATCCCACTCTTGTGTGACAATGAAAGTGCCATAAACCTTGCAAACAATCCAGTGAATCACTCAAGAACTAAACATATAGACATCCGACATCATTTCTTGAGAGATCACGAAACCAAAGGAGATATCGCAATTCGTCATGTGAGCACCGACAAACAACTAGCCGATATCTTCACTAAGCCTCTTGATGAGTCAAGGTTTTGTGCTTTAAGAAGTGAACTAAATATCCTTGACTCTCGTAACGTAGTTTGAAACCTAGCATGCTTGATTGATCAACTAGTATGACCTAGGCAAAACCGATTTCAAAACATTCATACATTGTGTTTCAAAATCTTTGAAAAGCAACTTGCTTGAAATGACCATTGTTCTGTATTGATTGATTGTCACTGGTCATAACATGCAAGCAGTACGTGTCCACTCCAAGGAAGAGATATAGTAACTTAGAGATAAATCTGTTCTGTGGTAACAGTCCGGCAGTGCCGGGCCAACCGCGGTAGTGTCGGGCCCCGGCATTGCCGTGGCTGGCGCGGCAGTGCCGCGACTTGTCGGTTCAGCCTGAACCGTCTGTTACCGTGTGGGGCCAAAGGAAAACCCTTTTCTACTTCTACAGGATGGCTCCACTTCTCTCTCTCTCTCTCCCTCTTTCTTACCCAGTCCGTGAACTTCTCTATTTTCCTCTTTCTCGGGCGGTCAAGGGCGAATGGCAGCCGGTCTTCCCTCCAGGCTCCTTCCCAGTGATTCCGGCCACCGGCGGCGCTGCTCCGGGATCCCATTCGGTGCAGCCCCGATCTCCCTTCTCCAAGGGTCTCCTTCCCCTTCCTCTCCATCTCAAGGTAAATCCCTAACCCTAGTTTTCCCGATTTGTAAAATGTGCCATGGTAGTTGTACTTAAAGGTTGTAGAAGGGTTTGTAGATGATAGGGAGGCAGTAGGAATGATGGATGTGGTATTTCTTGGCTCATACCTAGCCTGCCTGCGCGGCAGTGCCGGGCCCCGGCAGTGCCGCTCCCTGAGCGGCAGTGTCGGACCATGAGCAGGGGCTTGATCCAAGCAACACCCTATCCATCAAAGTCTATTGCCTCACTATAACCTACTAGCTCTTATGCAGTCTTCTAATTCACAGTTTCCATGTTTTAGATGTCGGGAGGAGGAGGTGATGAGAGAAGGGTGAACCAAAGGATGGATCCGCTCAGGGGGGAGGAACAAGCAGCCGTCTTGCAGAGGTGGCTCTAGTTCTCAAGGGGAGAATGTGACTGCAAGGCAGCAGATCCGTGATGAGGCTCGCCTGCAGATGCAAGGGCGACAGATTCGGGATGACCTCTATCCCAACACACCAGAGCATCTTGCAGAGGTCAGCAGGACACACTTGCAGGCATACACTGAGGATGTGCAGGAGAGGCGTCCACAGGACACCAAGGAGAGGCAGCCCGTGTCTTATTATTAGCAGTTCAGCTCAGTGAATACACAGCGCCAGCTCAATCCCTACAACTTTCAGAAAGATATGGGCATTGACTACAGGTTCTGGAATGAGTTCCATTGCGACTTCTACCGTTCAGTCCTGTACAATGCCAAGAAGCAAAAGATTCTAAGTATGAAGTTTGTTGATTGGGAGCACTTGGAGGCCAAGCATGATCATGACATTGACAGGGTGGTGGCAGCTTGCAAGGCAAGGAATATGTATGACTTGATGGGTTTCAGCTACAATTGGAACACAGAGATCATCCATCAGTTTCATGCCACACTCTATGTGGACAATGTGGTGGAGGAGATGCATTGGATGACCGAGGGTCATCACTACAAGGTCTCTTTTGAGACCTTTGCTAGGATCCTTGGTTTGGGCAGTGGGGATAGAGAGCTTGACAGTATGCACCAGGAGAGGACATTGACAGATAATGAGATTGCATTCATGTATGAGGATCCTCGGAAGGCAGACGGGTTGGTCAAGGGGCTGAAGGGCTACTACTATATGTTGAACAACCTTTTCAGGCAGACTCTCAACCCCAAAGGGGGTTCCCATTCTAACCTCTATGGATATGGCAGGAACATGTTGGCTAGGATGGCCCCCAGGGCAAATCACTTCTCCATCTCCAGTTTCATTTGGACTGAGCTACAGGTGGCAGCCGAGGATGCTAGGAAGGCAGTGCTTTTGCCCCCTACATCATGTATATCATTGAGATGGTCTCCGGTTAAACCTTTGCTAAGGATGGGTTGCATAAGCCATACAGAGCAGAGAAGAGAGCAGCAGCAGGGGCAGCAGCAGTTGACAGGCCAGAGAGCTCCCACCCTTCCTCCCAGAGGAAGAAAAAGAGCAAGCTGGCCAAATGGATCAAGGCCATCTTCTCTACTTGCACCTACGCAGCCCAAGCAGCTCATCAGGCACTAGTTGAGCAGCGCGCAGAGCGAGAGCGGGCGGGTCGGTCTCCGTTACCTCCACCCCGCTCTCCACCTCAGTTTGACCTCTCCAGCCTCGACTCAAATGATATAGACTCAGACGGCGATGAGGAGCAGGAGGAGATAGTGCCTGAGCCATCTCGTCGTTCTACACGTACCTTGACACGCTACACCAGCACTACTCATCGCCATGGGAAGGCCGTTGTAGAGTCTGATGATGACGACGACGACGATGGTGATGACGACGATGATGATGATGATGAGACCGAGGTTTAGTGGGACACGATAGCTTCTGATGATGAGTGAGTGTTGGGACACTCTTCTCTTCTCTCTACTTCTCTCTTTTTGGTGACTTGTTGCCAAAGGGGGAGAATTAGGTGAAGAAAAGGGGGTACAACACTTTCTTTTTTATGTCCCATCTTTTAGTAGTTGTGAGTTGTGAGAGAGTTTGTCGATCAAAACTCTATTTTGTAATACTCTATGTTGCTACTTCTTAGACTTGGATGTGGACATGTACGTTTCTTTGTTTATCTAGCTTGTCATATTCTATTTAGACCAGTTGTTTATTGTGCTTTGTGGCTGTTTTAAATTCTGCTGCGTTTGCTGTCTGTAAGCTTGAGCGGCAGTGCCGCTCCAGGGCCGGCAGTGCCGGGCTCCGGCAGTGCCGCGCCTAGAGCGACAGTGCCGCTCTGGCTCACAGGCAGCAAACCACTCTGATATGCTTAAACTGTCATTCGCATCATGTATTTGATCTTGACACAGTGTTTCCCACCCCACAAAGCTATTAGATGTGAAATTGAACCTACCTTTACACGTTTAATATGTGAATGTTGGCCTCTAATGCCAATTTGAGATTTCAGCTCTCATTCACACATTTAGGGGGAGGTTTCACACCTAAGCTTCTAAATCTCAAGTATTGTACCTTTCTATTGTAAGCTTCAATTGTGTTGTCATCAATCACCAAAAGGGGGAGATTGTAAGTGCAATCAAGCCCTAATTGTGGGTTTTGGTGATAATGACCACATGATTGGAGAACTAATGAGATTTACCAAGATGACAAGCAGGTTGATAATGAGAAAGGATGGTGCATATGTGTTGGTGGACCCCTCATACGTTATTTCATCGGTTCCGGACTCAAAGTGCTACAACAAGCTTTTTCTTATGTATTTGAGTTATAGGATTGTCGTACTATCAAGGGGGAATGAAAATGCATCGCTATGGCTGATTGATATGTGCTCAAACCAACCCAAGCCATCCTTGTTTCTAACCAAAGATAGCTGCACAGAATTCTGATCCTTCTCTGTCTATCTGGTAGGCGCGGCAGTGCCGCTCAGGGCGCGGCAGTGCCGGGCCGCGGCACTGCCGTGCTAAGGCAGGCACTGCCGCGACTTCTTTTAGCCGTTGGATGGCAGGGGGTATTTACACTACCTTCCTACCACCCCAACGGTCATCCATGACCATTTACTCATCTCCTACCTCCAGACAAGGCTCCCTCTCCCCATTGAAGGCTCCCAAGCTCTCTCTCACCTAATCTTCGATTCCCATTGAATCCAAGTGAGTTAGAGCCTCAAACCTTCACCAAAGAGAAGCCCTAGCTGAGATCTACTCCCTAGAGCACTTGATTTGAGCCATAGACCGTGGATTTGCTTCTATTACTCTTGGGTTCTTGGAACCCTAGCTGGCTAGGCGTCGCCCTTGAGTTAGCCAACTTGTGTGGTGGCCTTGGGAGGTTTGTAATCACTCGTGCAGCTAGTATTATTACCCCTCACTTCAAGGATTTGGTTCCTTGACTTGAGAACGAGGAAGAGTTGCAAAGCTCATGACCTAAGTGGTCAACCTCAACAACGTGGAGGTAGGCAAGCCTAGGTGGCGAGCTGAACCACGGGATAAATCACTTGTCTCTTGTGCTTACTTGCTTTCATTCTTCATACTTGTGAGCTTGTGATAGATTCTAGGGTTTGGCCCGATCTACTTCATACTACATATTTGGCTTGGTTGAGTTGGTTCTGTTGGTTCAGGAAACCTAGTGTTACATTTCCATTCATATAGATTTGGTTTGCTGTGGCTGGATTTCGAATTGCAGGCTTGGGAAGTATTCTGCGCGGCAGTACCGGGCTGAGGCCGGCAGTGCCGAGGAGCGGCAGTGCCGGGCTCAGGGCGGTAGTGCCGGGCTTCACTAATTAAGTTTTGAGCTGTGATTTTTGACAGGCCTATTCACCCCCTCCCCCTCTAGGCCACACAGGTCCTTACAAAACCACCTCACCAACATAAAGGTATAATTCAAAAGGTTTCCCAAGGTCAAGCTTATGACCATAACCAAAGCATTGTCGGGAGATACCCCGGATTATCAAAGAAAAAAATGTGTATTCTTTTCCAATAATTGCAAGATCATGTTACCAGGCTAGAATGCACCCTCGGGTATTCTTGGTTGATAACCATTTTAGGTTGAACTAAAAAGAACAAGGGACAGACGATGCACGACAACATGGAGCTACATCAACCCCAATTCCAATGTTATGGAGCACACTCGAAAGGAGACCCCAACTTGGCACACTTGACTTTTTCAAAAAGATCAAGTGTGGGGGGAGGATGGTAAGAATGTCATGTTCCATTTACATCAAAAGGGGAATGCTAGCTCACCTTGCTAAAATAAATAATAATAATAATAATAATAAACACCACCTTTCTTCTTAATGAAAACAAGGCCATGTTATTTTGTTTGTATGTACCTTCGGGGATTCCTGTTCACTAACCTTACAGGTTGAGATCAAGAAAATCGAGGGAAGACACGCCAACAAATAGCATGAGAGCTACACTAATGGTGGAACACTGAGACCCTCAGCATGCCACACTTGACTTTCAATCAAAACTCCAAGTGTGGGGGGAGAGCTCAGGTTCCATCCACCCAAAAAAAGAAAAAAGCCCGTTCTTGTTGAGAAGAAATGGTGGAAAGAAGAGAAGGAGCTGGGTGACGCCACATGGCCATCACATACACCCATGTGCCTTCCAAAAAAGAGAGAGAAGAAAAAGAAGTTTGAAAAAAAAGAAAAAAAAAGAAAAATATATATATAAAAAAAAGAGGGAGAGAGTGGAAGAGAAAGAAGGAGCAGCGTGGTTTCATTCCTTTATCATAAACACCCACGATCCACCTGACTTCGCCTATATTGCTTACATAAGCAAGAAGGGTGCTTCTCTTCCACGACCTTTGTTGGTACCATCAAGGCCCATGGTCTATACACATTATTTATGTGTATAACCTAAGCCTTGACACCCACCTGAGTCCGACCTTCAAGCTACCGCTGTGGCGACTCCAAAACTCAAAACTTCAGATACCGCCGGTAAGCACTCAGGTATGCAAAGGTAATAAATGATCACCAAATCCATTTACTCATGTTTGTCTCCTTATTTTGTTCAAGATCATGCTTCCTTTGCTTATGATATATGCTCTAGTTTGGGTGTATTCACACGTGCACATGTGATATGCCCATAGGTCTTTTTAAAATTAAGCATGGTGCTTAGGTTAAAATGACCTTCTTTAATCAAAGTTTAAACATGGTGTTTCATTTTGGTTAATGATCTTTGAGCTACTTTCATAAACAATAGAAGAAATTCTTTTTGATGGAGATAAACCAAGGCTAGATTCATACTACATGTTTTACCTTAGCCTTGTTTGAGTTATTTTTCAAAGATAAAAAGTTTGGTGAAAAATATAAAAAAAATTCCTTTTAAATAAAAACCCTCTCTCTCTTAAAAATCATGGCAACCTTTTTGATCCATGACTTCTTGAAGCTTTATACTTTGAATTTCCTTAAAGCATGGATATTTTCTTTCTCAATGTTGCCATCAGAAAAAATGATGATAATATTAAAAATAATAAAATAAATCTAGGCTCCCGAGTATTTTAGCCGGTAGAGCCCTTTTGTAATATTGGCAACCTCTTTGATCCATGTTTTCTTGAGCCTTATGTCTTCAATTTTTCTTGAGCATGGATATTTTCTTTCTAGATGTTGCCATCAAAAAATAATAATAATAATAATAATAATAATAATAATAATAATAATAATAAATAATAATAAATGCTCCCCAGTGTTCCAGCTGGAAGGGCCCTTGTTGTATTTTCATTCTTTGTTTCTTTGTTAAAGAAAAAAAAGAGGTACAAGAATAAAGTGTGGGGGAGATCTCTCAATTTCAATAACCACACATTCGAGATCTCCCCCCCCCACATGTTGCACAAGCATCGACCGCCTTGATGTATAGAAGGATAAGATAAAAAGAATCTTCATCAATCCTTCATCTTCAAACGACGGTATGTGCAACATACTCCACTCTAATAATGAGGCACATTCAACTTAAGTTTTTAACCCTTGAAATGGCCTCAATCAAAATTAAATCCAACAAAGTTTGCCCCCATGATTATCCTTGTGCCAATTTCCAATTGCTTTTGTATATATTTTCCGAACTAAAAAAAGATAGGTACAAAATCAAGTGTGGGGGGAGGCATTCCTCGATTCGTCAGGCAGGTATGATAGTATTTCAATACAATTTCTTCACGTTCCTGTCAGCTCCCTAAAATGAAAAGAAAAACGATATATTATAAACACTACTTCTTCGAAATTATCAAACCCATAAACCATTCTATCTTTTCTATCTTTGTTTGAAGATTTGTTTGCTTGTTATTCCGGGTGAATTCTTGCAAACTGTGAACAACTCTGTATAGGGACCCCATTTTATCTAAGTAATTGGAATATGAGATATAGTAGGATAATTTGACACTTGCCATCTTTCGCAAGGGTACTTGGGATTTACATTTTCAAAACACAAAAAGTTCAAATAGCATGTTCCTCTATGATGCATACATCCTACTAAAGCCATATGAATTATTCTAGATTTATACACACCCTACGTTCATATACTACGTTTATATAATACTTGTTATCATTTTGAGCTTGGTCAAATTGTTGTGACTTATGTTGAGATTCTTGTCATGCACCCATGATTATCGCTAACTCTTACACTGAGAGTTGCGCAAAACATGCCATCCATCCACCACAAATAAAGCTCTGTTCATTCGGTCACACATCTCTCTCACAAAAATCCTCCAAAAAGAGCTATGGGCTATGCAAGAAGAAATATCCATGTCAATGCAGCATGAGATAAAAAAAAGAGAAAATCCATGCCAAAAGGGCATGTTGCAAAAAATGGGCACCTGCCCGATGTAGAATTAGGGGTATAATCAAATACCCGCCTGAAAAAAGGAAAAAAAGAAGAGATAGCCCATAGTTCCTAATTTTTTCCAAAAGAGCGAAATCGTGACGTAAGAACACAAAAATATCAGAAAATTCCACACACTTGCACATCTCATTCAAAGTGTATGGCTTGCATCTCCATGTAGTTCGGTTTTTGACTTAGCAATATTATATGATACAAGTATGCTTTGATTTCATCCATACCCAAAATCCACAAATGCCTTGTAGCAGGTAGGATGAAAAAGAAGACACAGCAAGCCTTTGGTAAGGATCCATCTACATATATACATGAGCGACTTGAGAGAATCATATGAGGAACATTTGCTAACTTTTGATTTTCAAAATTCTATCAAAAACCCAAGTTTCTCTGAGCAGGGATGTGCAGGAAGATTTGAATCCAGGTTGTTCCATTATCCAATCACCCAAGATATTTTGGTAGACACTTTGAATGTTCACAGGTGCGGGTAAAGCCTGAAATAACTCGTGTGCAGGTTTTTCACTCAAGAAAGATAAACCACCTTAGTCTGAGCTTTACTCGAGGACGATCAAAGGGCTAAGTGTGGGGGGTTTTGTTGGCGGTTCTTAACACACATTTTATACCGCCAACTTTTATCTAAAACCTGCACTTCCAGAACCAAAACATAGAATTAGGACATAAACTAACAACTTCCACGAGTTTTGGATATATCAATTGTCTTGCAGGAATCACAGGTAAAACTACACTTGGGATGGGCCAAAAGTGCATACCAAATTCAACAGATCAAGGCCAGCACTTCCGGCCCATCCGAATAAAGAGAAATAGAGTTCAAAGCCCATCAATACTCCAAACTAGACCCAATAACCTTAATGGACATGGCCCACACTACCTCAAGGACCCATCAGAGTGAGCCGGGTGCGAGAGGGGCCACCAGGGGTGCGCCCGCACCCCTTGTGCGGCCGCACCACCAGGTGCGCCTCTCGAGCCCAACTTTGGTCGGTGGCTCGTTACCGCCTTGCTCACATCGGTTATCAAGGTCGTCCACGTTCAATGTACCCAGAAGGCGGTTCTTGAGGTCGGTTTTAGACTTTCCAAGTGGAGAGAAGAGGATCTCCACCCCTCCAAGGCATCTCCACTATAAAAGAAAGGCCCCAAGAGCTTCTACATCATCATTCCATCATTCCATTCATCATTCATTCATTCATTCATTCATTCATTCATTTATTCATTAGTTGTAGAGTAGTGTAGTTCCATTCCCACCTTGTGAAGGATTCAGTCAAGAGAAGGAGTAGTGCTACATTCTAGCTCTAGTAGCTAGCGGGAATAGGGAGCGAGTGAGTGCGAGTTGGAGAAGTGCCGGAGTTGTCGGCTTGCTCCATAAGTGTACCTCTACACTTAGCGGAGGGAATACCGGAATTGCCGGTATGACTTCGCTTGTACCTCGACGAATCGCAATACTATTTGGAGTATTAAGGTTCGTGTTTATCTTTGTATTCAAGTTATTATCGTGTTCTAGCTTTTTGCTAGCTTAGTTTGTTGGACCAATCGTTCACCCTCGGGTGGGTGCTCTAGTAAGAGGGTGCAAGCCCTGATCGCTGCTAGAGTTGTGGCCCTTAGCGTAAACGCAGTGTTTAGGCTAAGTGGTTACAGGTAGGTTGCCTGGGTCTCCATGGTTGAGGAGATAGGCAGCAGTTGGTGATAGCCCTATCTGTCCTTCGTAATCCACCCACGTTTGGGATTCCAGGTAGAGCTGTATCGGCATAGGTTGGGAAACCCACTTCACCTGTTGACCGAAGCAGGCTACGTTAGTTGTGTCTGAACACCTAAGGACTCGTTACCTAGAGAAACCTTGCTACCCCAAGTCATCCTTCTTCTTACCTAGAGACTATAGCACACCGTTCCCTATGGAAAATACGATACCCTGAATACTTCCGGGTGAAGTGCTACAACAATACTTCTGTGCGCTTGCGGACTTTGCTGCTTACGCTAAGAAATACCAATACTGCGGTAGCTGGCAATTGGCTTCGACAAGGAAGAGCACATGGGGATGTGTGATGGCATCGGCCGAGTCGGGAGGAAGACGATGGTGTCGTGGCACTTGGCGGGAGATCGGACATGGGCTTGCGTGCGGCGCAAGTGCCGTCGACCATGTCAAGAAGGAAGGTGAAGGCGTTGTGCCCTGCACGGAGGCTGGACATGCATCGGCATCCGTGCCGATGGACGGGGTGTGAGAACCACACGTCGTCTATGGTGCGGGTTTGGTAGTTGAGCCTCAGAAAGCTACCATCGACGATTTCCAAGTTTGGGCCTCAAAACTTGGGGTGGCGGGTTTCCGAGTTTGGGCCTCAAAACTCAGGGTGGACAGTTTCCAGGTTTGGGCCTCAAAACCTGGGCTGGCGGGTTTACCGGTTTCGGCCTCAAAACCGGGCGGAGGTTCCTATGCAGAACGGTCGACGCGTGGCGGCACCGAGAGGCTTGCGTCGTGGTGAAGCTATCGATGAGAAGGCGCGGCGGTTGACGTGACGGCACATGGTGGCATCCTGGAGCTTGCGTTGAGGCGAAGCGAAGGATGAGAAGGCGCATGGTCGTCGGATGAAAACTGCCAGAGTTGGGCGGTTTTACCCCTGGGGTGTATTTGGGCTGAGTACTTCATGTGAGGGCATTTTTTGTCTTCGGATGTGCGCCTATATATATGTGAAAGGGCTGTGTTGGACAACCATCCTTGGAGGTGTTGCCATTCTCATTTTGTTGTCGTGAGAAGAGGCTAGGGTTAGAGAGAGGAGTGGCTCTTGTTCTTGAGCTTTTCGCGATCCGAGCTTTGTTGTTGCAAGGAGTGGCTTGTAACCCAACACCACGAACTATACAATCCTTCATCTTGCTGAATCCAAGGATCAAATTTGTGCTCCTCTTTGTGTTGCAATTTTGTTATTCACGTTTCTCGTTTCCCCTCTTTTGTTCTTCTTGAGATTTCTAGTTTCAAGGGAAGATTTGCAAATCCATTTGAACCATCTCCTAGAGCATCGTGAGAGACATCTTTCTACCAAAGGGTTTTCTCTAATTCCTCACAAGCTAGTAGATTGGGCAGATTTCGTTTTGGGTCTCGGTTTTCCCGTTCTTCATCGATTTTCTTCGATTCACCGATCTATATTTAGGTTCAAGCCATGATCTCTTAGGAGTAGCTCACTAACTTGCTTGTGACCCCTCACACAAAATTTGAGCCATAGAGCTTTTGATTTGAGGGAGGTCGGGTCGATTCGATGGATGAATAGAAGGCTGCTCGGGGTGACCAGACGCTGCATCAAAATGACTAGACGCACCCTGTCAGAGTCCAATCGTTGAACACCAGTGCAGTCCAGTTCGCGCATGGTGACCGGACGCTGACCTGGCATTGACCGGACGCACCGCGTGCTGAGTCCGGTCAGTTCCAGAGAGCGTTTTGTGCGACCGGATGCACCAGTTGTGCTCTGACCGGACGCACTGCTACTACTGTTCATCAAGTAGCAGTGATCGGACGCTGGTTTAGTGTTGACCGGATGCTCACTCACTCGGAGTCCCGTCCAACACAGAGAGCTCCAGCAACAGGGTTTTTGCGACCGGACGCATCCGGTCCTCATTGATCGGACGCTCCCCAGAGTCCGGTCAGTGCAGACAACGCACGTTTTCATCCGTGTCTTTTGCGTTTGAGCTCCATTTTGAGATCCACTTTTTGCTTTGGATTCCTGACTCTATGCTCCACAGGGCTTCCCGCTTCCCCCAAGGTTCATCCTGTCACTAGTTGTCTTGCGTGAACTTGGGTGAGGGAGCTTTTGTGGTGTCTCGCTGTGTTCCTAGGGAACATCCACCCAATCTCTTGGGTCGTGGACATCATGTGTGCTGGCTTTGCTCTTGGGGTTGATTTTCTGAGACAAAGGCCTAAACATTTCAAAATAAATTTTACGGCTCCCATTCAACCCCCCCCCCCCCCTCTGGTCACCATTTTTGGTCCTTCAATTGGTATCGGAGCCAATTAAGGATCTCTCTACCTTAACCGGTTCCGGATCCACGAAGGCGGCTTTTAGAGCAGTTTTTCTTTCGACCTTGTGTGTCGAGGTGTTGAGCTTTTGTCTTGCTAACACTAACGGTGCTTTTAGAAATGGCACCGGGTTCCACTTCTAGTTTGTCCTTGTCCTCAGGTTTGAATGCTATCAAGGACGACATCTTGGGAAGAAGGAGGAGTGTAGTTGATGAGAGGAATCATGAGGTGAATGATTTGTTGAACCTTCTTCGTGATGATGAGCTTTCGCCAGAGGATCTTATACGTCAACTTGGCAAGGCCAAGAGAGGTACACTTGCTTATGGTCTTGTGACTTTGCACAACCTATATGATGCTTTTACTAGGAATGATGAGCTTTGTGATACCTTGCGTAGAAAGGTAGAGAAATTGAAATGCTCCATTGCTAGGTTGAAGTATAGTGCCTCTTTGCCTTGCACCTCTTGTGTTGACTTGGTTAGGAAAAATGATGAGCTATGCTTTTCTCTTGCTAGCTTAAAATCTAAAAATGAAATGTTAAAATCCAATGCTTCCAAACCATGTCTAGCTTGCATTGACTTGCGCAAGGACCTTGATTGTGCTAAAACTGAAATAGCCTTGCTTAAGTCAGATGCTTTGTTACATGTGTTTCTTGTGAGACTTTACATGCTGAAATTAATAAACTAAAATTGACTCACACCACATGTGTAGATGAACTTGAGCATGCTAGGGCCGAAATTTTTGAAATAAATTCTAGGCCTTGTAGCTTATGCTCTTTGAATTCAAATGCTTGCCTTACCTCTTGTGTTAATCATGATTCTTTGCTTGATGTGAATGGTGATGTTTCTTCCACTGGTTTCATGTGCACATCATGCATTGATTTGGAAAAAGAAGTTTTGGCTTTGAAAGTTTTGCGCGATGATATGAGCGCCAAGTTGGTGGAGCACAATGATATCAGTGCTAACCTTGAGAAAGAAATCGAACTCTTGCGTACCACATATGCCGAGTGCATTAAAAAGGAGATGGAAATCTTGAAAATCCTTGTGGTACTTGTGATCGCCTCATGTTTGAGAATGAGGTTTTAGCTAAAAGATGCAAGAGTCTTCGTGCTAAGTCTTTTGAGTCACGCATTTCTTGCAACTTCGTTGTTGATACTTCTAAGTTTGCATCTCTGCAACCGGAGTTGAGTTCTTGTGTTACGCGTGAGTCTTTTTACTATAGCACTTGTGCTAAGGTTTCAGATAGCCCTTTCATAGCTACTCCTAACTTTGTTGTTTCTTCGAGTGATGTCCAAGGGATTTATCATGACAAGGGTGCTACTCACATTTTTGGAACTCGTGTTCCTAATCCGATATTCCAATGCACCTTTTGTAAGAAAGATGGACACTCACTCAATTTTTGCTTTCTCCATGTCAAACACGAGCGACGTACTCGAGCTAAGGCTTTTAAGAAGCCACGTAGCCTTTCCCATGGCACGTGTGCTCCTACTATTGGCACCAAGTTGGTTGTTGATGCTTCTTGTCCTAAGTCCCAAGGGACTTCTCACTTGTCGGAGAATGGTGTTCCTTCCGATAGGCCTTTGTACCATTGCTCTTTTTGTGAGAAAGATGGGCATCAAGAAAGGTTTTGCTATAGGCGTGTCAAACGCTTGCGCCAAGCTCGCTCTTCTAGGAAGTTGGTGGTCCAGGCATGAACGCTTGTGTTCCTAGTAAGAAGCCCCTCTTTGTTGATGGGTTTTATGACTCCTTTTCTAGTGGGTTGGGTCATGGTCGTGGACATGCTTCTAGTGCTACTTGTGTTGGTCCACGTAATGCTTCTCATGGTCCTTCTATTGGTTCTTCTCAAAAAACCTTGAGAGATGTTTGCCTCTTTTCCCGTGGTACGACTCGTTCTTCTCCTCGAGTTGTCCTTTTGAGGAATGTTTCCAAGGATGCTTCAAAATTGCATTTGAACCAACATTTGCATCATGCTAACCCACATGATAAGTTGAGTGCTCCTTCGAGTTGTGTGACCAAGTCTTGGGTTCCCAAGTACATGCTTGCTAACCCTTCGGGATCCAAGACTCGGGTTGCTTTGTCCTCTTGTGTGTAGATATGAGGACGCGGGGTGGAGAACATGCGCTTGATGGAACTTGATCTTTTAGATGTGATCAAGATTTGATGGTTCTCTACATCCCGTTCAGAATTGCCTCCAAAGAGGCTTTATCAGTTTGGTGAGCTTTCTTATACACTCATACCTTGTACATTCATGGTCTATTTCATGTGATCTGAGATGGTCTTTCATGTACTCACTAGTATAGCTCTTTGCATGTATTTTTTTATGTATCATGCTTTTGTTTAGTCTAGCATGTGCTATCTTGTATATCATATGTCATGCTAGCTTTGTGTATAGTTGTTGTAGATTAGCCACTTTCCATGCTAGTTTGTGATCCTCATGAACATTGTGCCATGTTTTACTATACTTCTCCTTGAGATTTGTAGAGGTATGATGTTCATTAGGTATCATTTTCGGGTGCTAGTTTTGGTTAGCTTCATGTACCCTGTTGATATGTTTAGTTCGAGCACTAGCCTTTCCACTCTTGTATCTTGTTACATGCTTTTAGATCTATTGCTATCATTATCTTGCATTGTAGCATGTGTTGAGGTTTAGGCTGTGTTTGGGTTGATCATGTCTCTAGGCTGCATTTTGCTATATAGTGCTTTATCTTGTTGCATGGTAGTCTTGACTAGTTTGAGTTCAGATCTCCTTGCGGTATCATTATTGGGTAGGCCTATTTTTCGAGAGTTGACCTTATGGTTTTTATGTGACTAGCCGTTTTGTGGAGATCTTGAGGTCATACTGGACAAAACAATGCCTTGTGTTTCTTCTTCCTTTGAGCTTGCAGGAGAACAGGAGCCTGGAGAGAGCATTTCGGCTCACGGACCTGATCCCACTTCTTCCATGACTTGGGGTTCCGTTCGAGCAGCTCTCTAGTGAGCACTAGCTGCACATGAGGGAGCGACAACATCTGGCGAGGGGGACATGACTTCGACGTGGCAGGCGTCCCCTTTGGCATCACACGAGCAGGTGGTCAAGCACATCATGGGTACGTCCGATACAATTATGAGTTCGGGTTTCTAGTACTCTTTTTATTTGACCCACTTTGTTGTGTGGCTTTTTCGATGTGGATTTTGCTGGTTGATTCGCTTGAGCTTTTCTTGGCTCTTCTCTTGTGAGCTTGATGTGTGTTTCCCATTTTAGATGGGGGAAGCATTTTGCTTGTTCTATCTTAGTTTGACTTCTTTGATACCCTTTTTGCTTTGGGTTTCTGTTTCAGGCTAGTTTTTGCTTTGATTTTGATAGACTAGCTTTTGCATGCATTTCATCATGCATTTTAGTGCCTTTTAGAGCTTCATGTATATAGTAATGAGAATGAGATTATGCTCTTTTGGTGTGCCCTGTTGATTCATGATAATGCTTGTAACTTAGGCTCTTTTTGATCATTGATACATGTTATGAGCTAAGCTACTCTTGCAAAATTGGTGAACTTGATTAATCAACTATGAAACCTTTAATTTGTTCACCATTGAGATTGACAACTAGCATGGGTAGGATGTGTTGAGATCACTTGAGCTATCTTTTGTATGCTAGGTTGCTATGGCTCTTGCACTGAGTCATTCACTTGCTTGGATTGTTCATATTTACCTTGTGCTTAGAATTTGATCCAAGTCTAGTGAAATGATCGAGATGGGATTGCATGTGTCAGCACATCACGGTATCGAGACTGTTTCTCATTGCACTTTTGAGTTAAACTTGGGTCGTGTAGTGTAAGACCGAAACCGGTGCTTTAAGCTTCTGATTGCTTTTCTTGCATAGGCTTAGCCCGGTTGAAAAGTTAGCCAATGACCATGCTTTCAACCTCTCGCAATCACATGCATTAATTTGAACTTGTGTTAATACCGCTGCAATCTCCGATAAAATTTGAAAATAACACAAGTTTGTGCTTCATTCTATGGCATGATGATTGAACGTTGCTAGGGGTAGTTCACCTTTTTATACTTGAGTTGGCCCTTGGTTGATTTCCTGTCTATTCATGCTAAGTGCTATTTTAGTGGTGAACTCCTTTTGAATAGCTTAAAACTGCTCATATGCTCAATTTTTCATATTTCATATTCATTTGATCAGATTGAGCCTTTGCTAGCATTTGTTTTGGTTGCTACACTATTAGGGCAGCACCGTTTTGAGCATCTTTTCATTCTGGTTGCTACACATTTGAAGTTGTTACATTGTGCATTTCATGCATTTTTAGCTTAGTGTTCATACCCCCAGCTCCAATACTCTTTTAGATCACCGTGGTCAGTTTTAGTGCTTTTTACGGCTCCCATGTGCATTTGGTTGACGACTTGTTTTGTGTTTGTGTCAACTTTGTGGAGAAATGTTAAAACCCCTCAGCATGTTCCCTTTTGTCAAGGGGGAGAAGCTGTTTGCAAGGGGGAGTTAGTGTGTTGGCACAAATGGGAGAGTCGTTCACTTTGGGGAAGAGCTTTGAGCTAGGGGGAGTTTAGCTCTTTTATGGTCTCTTAATTGGTATGGAGTGCATTTGATGTCGTGAGCTTTGGTGCATAGCCTTTGTGTATAGGCTTGCTTTCAGGGGGAGACAATTTTCCTTTGCTGCTTCTCCACGTGCTCCGAGTGTCTGTGTTCCAATTGGTATTGAGCTTATCTTTGTGTTTTTCTCAGTTGGTATCGAGCCTGCTAGTCGTGTTGAGCTGTTTTGCCTCTGTCTTGAGGGACTAGCAGTTTTTGCTTGGTATTTTCGATTGGTATGGAGTTCTTTGAGCTAGTGGTGTTGAGCCTTTTCTGACTCTTCTTGAGGGCTAGCTCATTTTTGACTTGGTTGCGTCGAGCCGTTGCCCATGTCTTTGGGAACCAAGTCTTTCGCTCTTTGTCTGAGTTTTCACTCTTTTTTTGGAGGTTGGCTCGGATTTTGCTTGGTTGCGTTGAGTTGTTGCCCATGTCTTTGGGGACCAAGCGTTGTTCATTTCAAATTGCCCTTCTTTGGCTTTTTCCTTGGTTTTTTTGGCATTTGAATGAACAATCTTCTCATGTCAAGTGACTTTGATCTTTGCCTTTCTATGAATTTTTGTTCACTTGAATGAGATTTTTGGTCTTGGTATTTCAAACCATCTCTTGTGCTTAGTTTTTGTCAATTCAATCATCAAGTTGGAGAAATTTTGAAACCTTAGTTTCTTTTGTGATGATTGTTTAACAATTTGTTGAGAATGGTTTTTCAGTGCCTTTTGGGAGTTCATGGAGCTCTTGTCTCTTCTTGACTCTTCAGTTATGTGGAGGCTTTGCCCGCTTTTTCCTGTTTCTTCCGGGACCGAGAGCTTTTATTTGGAGCTTTCATGACCCCTCCTCATTTCAAGTGGCCTTGTGTTTGCTTTTACTTGGCTTTTGGACACTTGAATGAGGCTTGCCTTCAAACCTTTCCTTGTTGGGTCTTATTGTTAGTCAATTCATTCATCAAGGGGGAGATTGACAACACATGGGCGATTGAGACACTTGGTTGAGAAGATCCCATGTGACATGGTTGACAAGTGCTCATGTGTGTATGATGAATGATTGACACTTGTGAGGAAGATTTGAGGCTTTTTCCGATTGATTTCTTATTTCATATGTGCTTCATGTTTATGATTAACCGGTGGTGTTAAGTTGTGGTGTGTTACATGTGTTCTTGGTTGTGTTGTTGTGCAGGTGTGGAGCTCGAAGGCAGTGGTCGATGGCGAGGTGAAGGTCAAGTAGAGATGTGCCGTGCCAACGGACCGGGAGCGGTGAAGGATGGGTGTGCCGTGCGGCGGACGTGCCATGCCGATGGACCCAGAGCGGTGAAGGGCGGACGTGAGGCTTGGACCGATGGACCGGTGGGCCGGAGGACCAGCTGCGGTAGTTGGCACTTAGCTTCGACAAGAAAGAGCACATGAGGATGTGCGTTGGCATCGGTCGAGTTGAGAGGAAGACAATGGCGTTGTGGCACTTGGCGAGAGGTTGGACACGGGCTTGCGTGCGACGCGAGTGTCATCGGCCAAGTCAAGAAGGAAGGCGAAGGAGTTGTGACCGACGCGGAGGCTGGACATGCATCGGCATTGGTGCCAATGGTCGGGGTGTGAGAACCACACTCCGCCTACGGTGCGGGTTCGGTAGTTGAGCCTGAAAACTCTGGGTGGCGGGTTTCCGAGTTTGGGCCTCAAAAGGGTGGACATTTTCTAGGTTTCGGCCTCAAAACCTAGGCTGGCGGGTTTACCGGTTTGGGCCTCAAAACCGGGCGGAGGTTCCTATGCGGAATGGTCGACGTGTGGCGGCACCGAGAGGCTTGCGTCGCGGCGAAGCTATCGTTGAGAAGGCACGGCGGTCGACGTGATGACACGTGGCAGCATCCTGGAGCTTGCATCGAGGCGAAGCGAAGAATGAGAAGGCGCGTGGACGTCGGATGAAAACTACCATAGTTGCACGGTTTTACCCCTGGGGGGTATTTGGACTGACTACTTCATGTGAGGGCATTTTTTTCTTCGGACATGCACCTATATATATGTGAAAGGGCTGTGTTGGACAGCCATCCTTGGAGGTGTTGCCATTCTCATTTTGTTGTCGTGAGAAGAGGCTAGGGTTAGACAGTGGAGTGACTCTTCTTCTTGAGCTTTTTGCCATCCGAGCTTTGTTGTTGCAAGGAGTGGCTTGTAACATGTCGACGAAATATGGTCGGCAGTCTATCGAGGGGTATGCCCAAGGTAGTAGATTAGTTTGAGGAGGCGTGCGAGACGTCTACACAAGCATAAACACAGGGACGAGAGACGGCGATTTAGACAGGTTCGGGCCGACAAGTCATCGTAATACCCTACATCCTGTGTTCTGGTGGCTGGTTTGTATTGCAAGATTGGAATATTGTGTGCGATTGGAGGGGGTCCCTGCTTGCCTTATATAACCGGGGAGCAGGGTTACAATTACGGAATCCTAACAGATTACAATCGGTTCCTTTCGGTAAGGAATCCAGGTCTATCTATTAAGATCTTCCTTGGCGAACAAGGCTTTAGGACAGTCCTTGGCGGTCGTGATAGCCTGGTCGCAAGCCGCAAGGCCTTCTGGTTGGGCCGTACGTGGTGACTGGCCCAAGTAGGTCCATGGGGGTATACAGAGGTAATATCCCCACAGCAAGTCCCCGACCACTTTGTATGCGTTGTGTAGGGCGTTGCGAAGCTTTTCGACCAGGTCGGACCTGGTCACGTGTTGTTGAAGACGTCTTCCGACCAGGTCGCCTGGTCACGGATGCACTTGGAGTAGACTCCCGACCAGGTTAGACTGGTTGTCGATGTTGTGGATGTAGTAGTCGAAGCCGTGGTGCAGCCGCGTGGAGTGTTCAGTGTCGTCTTGCCAAAAGGATGCGAAATGCTGCAAGAAAAAATTTGAAGAACCTTCTTCTGGTGAAGTGTATCCACTTGGATCTTGACAAGACTGTAGGAGCCGACGATGTCCTAGTAGAAGTCTGTGCCAGTCCAGGTCGAGCTACGAAGGAAAAAGAAAAAATACATTCACCGGTAGGTGAAGTGTATCCACTTAGTCCCCGAGCTTGGGAGTAGGTGCTATAGGCACATGGTGCCTAGCTTGTAAAATTCCTACAGAAAACAAAACACTGTCATTTTGCGAAAAAATGACATGTGTACATGCGAACACAAGGTTGATATGTGCCCATGTGGTTCCCTTCCTGAGTGATGAGCGATCGGTCAACAGGCTCACCGGAAGGGGTGAGACGCAACATGTCTCTTGGCTGTGTTGATGTGCAGGTGTGGAGCTTGGAGATAGTGGTCGAAGGTGAGGTGAAGGTCAAGTAGAGACATGTCATGTCGATGGACCGGGAGCGGTGAAGGGCGGACGTGAGGCTTGGACCGACGGACTGGGAGACCTGAGGACCAGCTGTGGTAGCTGGCACGTGGCATCGACGAGAGAGAGCACATGGGGATGTGCGGTGCATCGGCCGAGTCGGGAGGAAGGTGATGGCGTCGTGACACTTGGCGGGAGGCCAAGAAGGAAGGCGAATGCACTGTGCCCGGCGTGGAGGCTAGACATGCATCGGCATCGGTGTTGATGGTCGGGGTGTGAGAACCACATGTCGTCTACGGCGCGGGTTTGGTAGTTGAGCCTCGAAAAACTACCCTCGGTGGTTTTCGAGTTTGGGCCACAAAACTCGGGGTGGTGGGTTTTCCGAGTTTGGGCCTCAAAACTATGCGAGGACGGTTTCCAGGTTTGGGCCTCAAAACCTGGGATCACGGGTTTCTGAGTTTGGGCCACAAAACTCAGTCAGGGGACTAGTTTCCCGGTTTCAGCCTCAAAACCGAGGGGAGGTCCAAAAAGGACGGTCGATGTGTGGCAGCGTGGAGAGGCTGGCGCGGCGGCGAAGCTATCCATGAGGAAGGCACGGTGGTCGACAGGACGGCACGTGGCGGCATCCTGAGGCTTGCGCCGAGGCAAAGCTAAGGATGAGGAAGGCGCGTGACCATTGAATCGTGAATCTTCAGAGTCGGACCGGGATACCCCTAGCGTTGGCCGCTTCGCTCTTGTATCTAGGGGTAGAAGGGGAATATTGTACTTAGGCTATAAATAAGAGAGGCGCCCCTCCTCTCTCTCTGTCCTTGCAGCCACAATTGCATGAGCTCTCTCCTCTAGCCCTTGCTGAGGTTCTAATCATACCTCGCTGCCTGTGATCCACAGAGACGGCTAATCATACCTCTGTGTATTTGGATTTTGAGGAAACAAGACCGTAATCTCGTTTTTCTCCTCGTGTGGAGGAGTTTCAGCTGGAAATCGAGATCGCTTCGCGTTTTGTGTTGTGTTCATCGTGTTTTGGTTTTTGCCTCCTCGGAGATTTGCTTCGTTCTCCTTCTTCGAGGATTGGTTTTCGATTCCACTTGAATTGAGTTGTGCTAGATCATGAGGCGCATACTTGTACCAAAGGAATTCATCTCTAACCTCATGAGCTAGTAGATCGATCGATTTTTGTTTCGGATCGAATTTCTTCTAGGAGTTAGGCCTCGAATTCTTCCGATTCACCGATTTGGAGTTAGGTTCGAGCCATGATCTCCTAGGAGTAGCTCAGTAACCTCCTTGGGACTCCTCGTACCAAGTCTAAGCCTTAGAGCTTTTGATTCGGAGGAGATCGGGTTGAATCATCGAAGAACTGCACTGTTTTCAGGGGCATCGGACGCTGGTGTTCTTGGCATCGGACGCTGACCCAAGCAGCATCGGACGCGCTGTTGCCACGTGTTAGTTTCTGTGTTTTTGAGTGAGCATCGGACGCTGGGCATCGGACGCACCGGCCCTGCATCAGATGCCAGCATCAGACGCTGAGCTTTCACTGTAGCAGCGTCCGATGGTCATGCAATAAGATTCTAGAACTGCTCATTTTGCATCGGACGCATCTGACGCTTGGACATTGGACGCAGGCCAGCATCCGTTGGAGTAGTTTCTACACTGTTTCATCTGTGGTTTGTTCGTCCGACTTCAGATTTGATTTCTGGTTTTTGCGTTGGGTTTCTTGGGTTGTGTAGTGTCGCACTGTGCTTCTAGGAAGCATCCACCCTACATCTATGGTCGAGGATACTAGCAAGCTCGTCTCTTGCTTTTGGGGTGACTATCTGGGATAAGGGTCATCCATTTCATGAGTTGAAATTTGAGGCTCCCATTCACCCCCACCCCTCTGGTCGCCAATCCGGTCCTTCAATTAGTATCAGAGCCGGTTAAGTATCTTCTCTACCTTGATCGGTTTCGGATCCTAAGGGCAACATGGATCGAGGGAACGGCAAGGCTCCCTACTTCGATGGGATGAACTATCCCTATTGGAAGATTCGGATGCGTGCTTATCTCTGCAGCATCGGATATTCTGTCTGGGAGATATGCGAGAACACTGAGTACGAGGTCCTTACGGTTCGTATGGTTCAGATCCAGATTGACCAACACGAGACAAACTCTAAGGCTCGTAACGCTCTTTTGGCCAGCATCTCCCTTCCTGAGTTCAAGCGTGTTTCCGCGCTTGAGACGGCACGAGAGATCTCGGTGAAGCTTCAAAGCTATCACGAGGGGACCATCCAGGTCAAGACCAGACTATTTGAGATCTACAAGCGGGAGTACGAGAACTTCGTTCAGATGGAGGGAGATATGACTGATGCTATGTTCGCTCGTTTCCAAACGATTGTGAACAAGATGTGTGCCAATCGGGCCAACCTACCTTATGATGATCATGAGAGGGCACTCAAGCTTCTATATGCCATGGATCAAAAGGTATGGGAGGTGAAGGTGTCGACTATCATTGTGTCTCCTGCTTACCCTCACCGTGGACGAGCTATTTAGCAAGCTCAAGTCCACCGAGATCGATCACTTGACTCGGGCCAAGCTGAAGAACCCATCTTCACATTCCATGGCTTTGGTCTCTAGGAAGGGTGGATCGACTCTTTCCATTGACACTACACCACCTCTCTTTGCTTTGTTTTCCTTGCTTTCAGTGACAGAGGAGCAGGTGGAGGCATTGGAAGATGACGAGCTCGCCCTCATCATCACCCGGTTCTCGCGGTTTTACAACAATCGCTTGAATCGCCGGCGTGGTGGCGCACGTGAGGGCTGCTACGGATGTGGAGATCCGAATCACTTCGTCGTGAGCTGTCCCAAGCGCGACAAGAGCTTCCCCGGCAAGAACCGCAACTCCAGGCGCAAGGGCAAGCCGGAGAACAAGGCCGGGAAGAAGAAGAAGGACAGCTACCGCCGGGAGGACGTGGATAAGGCTTTTGACGCCGGCCGGCGTGCCTTCATCGCCTCCATCAGCCACGTCGAGAAGAGCTCTAACGGCAACTCCAGCGATGATGGGTCCGAGCACAAGACTGAAGAATGCTTCAACGGACTCTTCTTCTTCGGCAACTCCTCCAAGGGCTTCTGCACCATGGCATTGAACGAGGAGGATCGTAAGTGTCAGGACAAGGACGCCGACACCAACGACGACGACGATGACGCTTCTGAGGTATCATCTTCTTCTCTTGTTGATCGTCTTACCGGTGAGCGCGACACCTTGGCTGACATTGTTCTCGGTCAAGACAAGCAGCTCAAGCGTGTCATTAGAGATTGCAACGAGTTTAAGGCTAAACTAGGCGAGGCGCTGAAGGAGCTTGAGAGTGCTAGGTCCGAGGTGAATGTGACCGAGGAGGAGGAGTGTGATGAGTGCATGATGCATATGACCAACTTTGCCACCATACAAACCAAGTATGCCTCTTTGATCAAGATGTATGATGAGCTCAAGAGTAGACTAGACTTGGTTGGTGAGTGCAAAGTGTGTCCCTCCCTAAAGAAGGAGCTAGAGGAAGTGAAGGCGGGGTCTTCTTTGCTGGTTGCGTGCAAGTCCTGTCCAGGCTTGCGAACTGAGTTGGCAGAAGTTAGTGCCAAGCTTGTTGAAGCCATGAAGACAAGCTCAGTTAGCACCTTGTCTGCTCCATGTGAGCGATGCGCGGTGATGGAGCTTGAGATTGCCAACTATCGGCATGACAGGATGCAAACTGAGGAGGAAAACACATACCTTCGGTCCATCCTGAGTTGGGTGTCATACAGTGAGCCGCAGTTGGGCATGATGATCAGTTAGATCAAGAGGAGAACTGATTGTTCGGGAGTAGGCTTTGCTTCAGGTGGGAAGGGTGCTAACATGTTTGGCAAGATCGGTGAGTTTAGTGGAGTGAACCCAAGTGAGAAGCCATCCACTATCCCTAAGCTTACCAAGATCACCCCACCTGAGCCTCCCAAGCCAGTCACCAAGGATGGTATCCTTGATGAACCTCCCAATGCTCCACCTCGCAAGCAAGTGTGGGTTCCCAAACCTAACAATCTTAGGAACACACTTGATACCCTTCCTGGCATCTCTAGTGATCCCCTTCTGAAGGGTAAGCAGCGAGCCAAAGTGAACAACCCTCGCAACCATAGGAACCAACAACCCAAGAGAGTGGTGAGGTTTGAGTGTGAGTACTGTCACCGCGAGGTCACCTAGCTGAGTTTTGCTTTCGGAGGAAGAGAGAGCCTAGGAAGGAGTTGGAACTGAACAACTAGGCCAGGCACCACCCTCACCATGGTGTGCAGGGTCAGGGAGTTCAGAGGCAGGGCGGTTAGGCCCCAGGCAGGTAGACCATGGGGTGGTGGTCGTGCCCGTCGCGGTTCCGGTCGTCCTCAATACGATTGCGAGCCGGGTGTAAGAGGTTTTGCTGCATAGTCCCATAGCGGACCACCTTTTCAGCATGGTGCTGATCGCTTTTCTCAAATGGGATATGTAGGTGAGTTTGGAGGTTTTCCGTTCCATAGCGGACCACCCCTTCAGTTTGGTGGTGATCGCTATCCACCCATGGGACGAGGGCAGTTTGTTGTTGCTTCTAACACTTTTTCTGGGCCTATGACACAGCACTGGTATCCTTCTCAGTATACTAACCCCAGTGTTGTGCCATATGCTCATTTCCTGCCTTTCTATTGATGCAGGAACTTCGGCTGAAGAACATGTGGCTCATGGATTCTAGGTGTTCGCGCCACATGACCGGAAAGAAAGAATGGTTCTCCAGCCTAGACCCCATTGTGCATAAGGAGTACATCACTTTCGGGGATAGTGGTAGAGGTAAGGTCACCTCTCGTGGGTCGATTCGACTTAACGAAAACTTCGTGCTCAAGGATGTTGCTTTGGTTTCTAACTTGCATTTCAATTTGCTCTCTGTTTCACAACTCCTTGAGGATGATTTTGATGTGCGCTTTAAGAAGGGTTTGAGTCAAGTTTTGGACTCTCGGGGAGACCTTGTTTGTTGGCTTGTCCCTTTTGGTCGTGTTTTCAGAGCCGATTTTTCTCATTCTTTCGGCTCTGCTAGATGTTTGATGGCTGGTCCTTCTTCTGATTAGTGGAAGTGGCATAGGAGGCTTGGTCACCTGAGCTTCGACTTGCTTGCAAGGCTTAGCTCACTTGGCCTAATCCAAGGATTGCCCAAGCTTAAGTTTCAGAAGGACCTTGTTTGCCATCCGTGTCGTCACGGGAAGATGGTTGTTGCTTCTCACCCACCTGTTAATTAGGTGATGACCAAGCACCCCGGTGAGCTTTTAAACATGGACACTATGGGTCCAGCTCGGGTTTGCTCAGCGGGTGGGAATTGGTACGTTCTAGTGATCGTTGACGACTTTTCGAGGTACTCTTGGGTGTTCTTCATGGAGGCTAAGGATAAAGCTTTTTCTTTTGCTAGAGATCTTATTTTGAGGCTGAAAACTGAGTTTCCCCCTGATACCATTAGAGCTATTCGTAGCTATAATGGTACCGAGTTTGTTAACTCGCAGTTTGCTTCTTTCTGTTCTTCTCATGGAATCGAGCATCAGTTGTCTTCTCCTTATGTCCCCCAGAAGAACGATGTTATTGAGTGCAAGAACCAGACCCTTATTGAGATGGCCAGGACGATGCTCGATGAGCATAGGACTCCTAGGCGTTTTTGGGCAGAGGCAATCAACACCGCTTGCCATGTTTCAAACCGCATTTTTCTTCGAGCTTTCATGAAAAAGACTTCTTATGAGTTGCATTTTGGATGGGTACCCAAGGTGTCTCATTTTCGGGTGTTCGGGTGCAAGTGCTTCATCCTGAAGCAAGGCAATTTGGATAAATTTGAATCTCGCTCTTCTGACGGTGTGTTTCTTGGTTATTCTTTGCATTCGTGTGCTTATCGAGTTCTTAACCTTGAGACTAACCAGATAGTGGAGACCTGCGAGGTCACATTCGACGAGACTATGCCTTGTGTTTCTTCTGCTTTTGATGTTGCAGGAGATCAGGAGATTGGAGAGTTGATCTTTATGGAGAAGGAGCAGGACGATGCCGATTGGGCTGATCCCGAGTCAACTCCACTGGCTGCCCCATTCGACCCTGCGACGATGACGTCTGCTCGAGGACCCGATCCCACTACTTCCACTACTTGGGGTCCTCTTGAGCCACCTCTCCAGCGAGCACTGGCTGCACCAGAGGGAGCGACAGCATCTGGCGAGGGGGAGGCGACTTCGGCAAGGCAAGCACCCCGAAGTGTTCAGCAGATCCACCCTCCACAGCAGATGATCGGCGATATCGACCAGCGAGTCATGCGGTCTCGAGCGTATGAGATCTCTCACTTTGCTCATTCTGCATTCGTTGCTTTTTTTGAGCCCAAAGATGTTGGACATGCTCTTTCTGATCCTAATTGGGTTAATGCCATGCATGAGGAGATAGAGAATTTTGAGCGAAACCAAGTTTGGACCCTAGTTCCACCTCCACCAGAATGCCACCCTATAGGTACCAAATCGGTTTTCAAAAACAAACAGGGTGAGGATGGGATGGTAGTGAGGAACAAGGCTAGGCTAGTAGCCCAGGGTTTCTGCCAAAAGGAGGGGATCGACTATGAGGAGACCTTTGCCCGTGTAGCTCGTTTAGAAACCATTAGAATCCTTCTAGCCTTTGTCTCTTTGAAGGGTTTCAAGCTTTACCAGATGGATGTCAAGAGTGCGTTTCTAAACGGATATATAGAGGAAGAGGTTTATGTGAGACAACCTCCTGGTTTCGAGAGTCCCAAATTTCCAAACCATGTTTTCAAACTTACAAAAGCTTTATATGGTTTGAAACAAGCCCCGAGAGCATGGTATGATCGTTTGAAAACTTTTCTGCTTTCCAAGGTTTTCAAAATGGGACGGGTAGATAAGACTCTTTTTCTCCTCAAGCAAGGCAATGACACCCTTTTAATTCAGATTTACGTGGATGATATCATCTTTGGTGGCTCCTCTCATGCACTTGTTGCCAAGTTTGCAGATACAATGAGCAGGGAGTTTGAGATGAGTATGATGGGTGAATTGACCTTCTTCCTCGGGTTGCAAATCAAGCAAACCCGAGACGGGACATTCATGCATCAAGGCAAGTACACGAAGGACATCCTGAAGAAGTTCAACATGAGCGAGGCCAAGCCGCTTACGACACCCATGGCTACGACGATTGCGATGGACGCGAACCAGGACGGAGAGGCTGCTGACCAGAAGGAGTACAGGAGCATGATTGGCTCGCTCCTGTACCTGACGGCTACGAGGCCAGACATACACTTCGCAGTTTGTCTGTGTGCTCGTTTTCAGGCATCCCCTCGGACTTCCCATAAGCAAGCAGTCAAGCGCATCATGAGGTACCTCCGATTCACTCCTGAATTTGGTCTTTGGTACTCTTCTTCTTCGACTCTTTCGCTCTGTGGTTATTCTGATGCGGATTTTGCCGGCTGTCGGCTTGAGCGCAAGTCTACTTCTGGGACTTGGCAATTTCTTGGCTCTTCACTGGTTTCGTGGTCTTCTCGCAAGCAGTCTAGCGTAGCCCATTCTACTACTAAAGCCGAGTACATGGCCGCTGCTTCTTGTGCTTCGCAGCTTTTACGAATGGTTGCTACATTGCGTGATTTTGGTCTAGATTTTGGGCGGGTCCCTTTGCTTTGTGATAGCACTTCTGCCATTAGTGTAGCAAAGAACCCTGTTCTTCACTCCAAGACCAAGCACATCGATGTTCGCTTTCACTTCCTTCGTGATCACTACGAGAAAGGCGACATTGATCTTAGGCATGTAGACACCCATAACCAGGTTGCGGACATTTTCACAAAGCCTTTGGATCTCTCAACCTTTGCTAGGTTGAGAGGTGAGCTCGGTGTGTGTTTCCCTTTTTAGTTGGGGGAAGCATTTTGATGTATCATAGACTGACTTTTTCCTTTTGTTTTGGTCTTTGAGTTTGTTTTAGTTGTGTCTTTGCTCTACTGACCTTTGCATGCATCTCATCATGTATACACTTTGTATTTTCAAGCTTCATGTCTATAGTCTCTAGAATGATCTTATGCTTTGATTAGTGTATGCTCCAATGTTTCATGATGCTGCTTTTAGCTTAGGTTCTCCTTGATCACTGATACATGTTCTGAGCTGAGCTACTTTTCAGAATGGTGAATATGCTTAATTGAACATAAAACTTGTTCACCATTGAGATTGTCAACTAGCATGTTTAGAATATGTTGAGGTCACTTGTGCTATTTCATATATGCTAGGTTGCTATGTCTCTAGTTCTGAGTCTTTCACTTGCTTGGCATGTTCATAATCTGTTTAAAATCAAACAAGCTTAAGTGAATTGAAAAGATCGAGATGGGATTGCTTTGTCAGCACAACACGGTATCGAGACTGTTTCTCATTGCACTTTGAGTTAAACTTGAGCTGTGTAGTGCAAGACCGAAACTGATGCTTCAAGCTTCTGATTGCTTATGCATAGGCTTAGCTCGGTTGGAAAGTTAGGCAGTGATAAGCTTTCAACCTCTCGCAAATCACTTGCTAAAACCGAACTTGTGTAATAACCGCTGCATTTCTCTGACAATTTCTGAAAAACACAAGTCTATTTTTCACTCTATAGCATGATGATAGAACTTTGTTAGGGGTAGTTCACCTTGTATACATATTTTAGCACTTGCTTGACTTCCTGTCTATACATGTTCAGTGCTATTTTTGATGGTGAAACCTCCTTCTGAAATGGCTAAAACTGCTCACTAAGCTTATATGTTCATTTTCTGTATTTTGTGATCAGTTTGAGCCTTTGCTAGCACTTTTCTTTATTGCTTGATGATCGGATCAGCACTCTTTAGAGCATTCTTTCACTCTATTGACTGTATACCTGAAGCTGCTGACATGCATTTTTGACTCATATGCATTTGCTTGCTCCGATAGGCATGGCCTAGCTCTGTTTCGCTTGTTTGAGCTCCTTTCCCTTATCTTTTGATTGCAAATTCCCCCAAGGGGGAGAATTTTTGCCATATGGTGTCAATTTGCATTTTTTTTGTGCTTCACATGTTGAGGGGGAGTTCTCTTAGTAAGGGGGAGCTTTTCTGCTTTGCTCTAATTTGAATTCATTGGAGCTTTCAGCTAGTTGCGTCGAGCCTCTATGCCTCTGTCTTCAGGGACTAGCTGTTTTCGCCTGTTTTCGAGCAAGTTTGATTGGTGCGGAGCTATTCTTGTGGAGCTACTAGCAGTTTTTGCATCCTTATGCATTCTTTGTTTGGTATCGAGCTTCAACTAGTGGTGTTGAGCCCTTTATGCCTCTTCTTGAGGACTAGCTTGTTCTTGACTTGGTTGTGTCGAACCATTGCCCATGTCTTTGGGAACCAAGTCTTTCGCTCTCAGAGATCGAGTTTTGCTCTTTGATGAGTTCTTGCTCCGATCCTTTGCTTGGTTGTGTCGAACCATTGCCCATGTGTTTGGGGACCAAGCTCTGCTTATCTTGATTTGTCCTTCTTTGGCTTTTACCTTGGCTTTTGGCCATCTCATGCGAGTTTTCTTCTCTATCTACATCTATTTTCTTTTCTTCTTTGATCATGGTTATGATGTGTTGATGATGCACTCATCAAGGGTGAGATTGTGAACACAAGGTTGATATGTGCCCTTGTGGTTCCCTTCCTGAGTGATGAGCGATCGGTCAACAGCCTCACCAGAAGGGGTGAGAGGCAACATGTCTCTTGGTTGTGTTGATGTGCAGGTGTGGAGCTTGGAGACAGTGGTCGAAGGTGAGGTGAAGGTCAAGTAGAGATGTGTCGTGCCGATGGACCGGGAGCGGTGAAGGGCGGACGTGAGGCTTGGGCTGATGGACCAGGAGACCTGAGGACCAGCTGTGGTAGCTGGCACGTAGCATCGACGAGCGAGAGCACATGGGGATGTGCGGTGCATCGGCCGAGTCGGGAGGAAGGTGATGGCATCGTGACACTTGGCGGGAGGCCGAGAAGGAAGGCGAATGCACTGTGTCCGGTGTGGAGGCTGGACATGCATCGGCATCGGTGCTGATGGTCGGGGTGTGAGAACCACATCCCGTCTACGATGCAGGTTTGGTAGTTGAGCCTCGAAAAACTACCCTCAATGGTTTTCGAGTTTGGGCCACAAAACTCGGGGTGGCGGGTTTTCTGAGTTTGGGCCTCAAAACTCAGCGAGGACGGTTTCCAGGTTTGGGCCTCAAAACCTGGGATCGCGGGTTTCTGAGTATGGGCCACAAAACTCAGCTAGAGGACAGGTTTCCTGGTTTCAGCCTCAAAACCGGGGGGAGGTCCAAAAAGGACGGTCGACGCGTGGCGGCGTGGAGAGGCTGGCACGGCGGTGAAGCTATCAAAGAGGAAGGCGTGGCGGTCGACAGGACGGCACGTGGCGGTATCCTGAGGCTTGCATCGAGACGAAGCTAAGGATGAGGAAGGTGCGTGACCGTCGGATCGCGACTCTTCAGAGTTAGAACGGGATACCCCTAGGGTTGGCCGCTTCGCTCTTGTATCTAGGGGTAGAAGGGGACTATTGTACTTAGGCTATAAATAAGAGAGGCGCCCCTGCTCTCTCTCTATTCTTGCAGCCACAATTGTCTGAGCTCTCTCTCTCTCTCTAGCCCTTGCTTAGGTTCTAATCATACCTCGCTGCCTATGATCCGCAGAGACAGCTAATCATACCTCTTTGTATTTGAATTTTGAGGAAACAAGACCGTAATCTCGTTGTCTCCTCGTGTGGAGGAGTTTCAGCTAGAAATCGAGATCGATTCACGTTTTGAGTTGTGTTCATCGCGTTTTGGTGTTTGCCCCCTTGGAGATTTGCTTCGTTCTCCTTCTTCGAGGATTGGTTTTCGATTCCACTTGAACTGAGTTGTGCTAGATCGTAAGGCACATACTTGTACCGAAGGAATTCATCCCTAACCTCATGAGCTAGTAGACCGATCGATTTTTGTTTCGGACCGAGTTTCTTCGCCCTTGCCTCGAATTCTTCCGATTCACCGATTTGGAGTTAGGTTCGAGCCATGATCTCCTAGGAGTAGCTCACTAACCTCCTTGGGACTCCTCGTACCAAGTCTAAGCCTTAGAGCTTTTAATTCGGAGGAGATCGGGTTGAATCGCTGAAGAACTGCACTATTTTCTGGGGCATCGGACGCTGGTGTTCTTGGCATCGGACACTGACCCGAGTAGCATCGGATGCACTGTTGCCACATGTCAGTTTCTGTGTTTTTGAGTGAGCATCGGACGCTGGGCATCGGACGCACCGGCCCTACATCGGACGCTGAGCTTTCACTATAGCAGCATCCGATGGTCATGTAGTAAGGTTCCAGAACTGCTCATTTTGCATCGAATGCGTCTGACGCTTGGACATCGGACGCAGGCCAGCGTCCGATGTAGTAGTTTCTGCATTATTTCATCCGTGGTTCGTTCGTCTGACTTCAGATTTGATTTCCGGTTTTCGCGTTGGGTTTCTTGGGTTGTGTTGTGTCCCACTGTGCTTCTAGGAAGCATCCACCCTACATCTAGGGTCGAGGATACTAGCAAGCCTGTCTCTTGGTTTTGGGGTGACTATCTGGGATAAGGGTCATCCATTTCATGAGTTGAAATTTGAGGCTCCCATTCACCACCCCTCTGGTCGCCAATCCGGTCCTTCAGTACACGTAGTCTCCGAGCCTGCTGTAAGAAGCAGTATGGTTCTTGTAGCAGGGTCAAAGAAAATATAATAAACGGAGAAAATTGTAGCGAAGTCCCCGAGGATGAAGACGAAATTCTGAAGTCCCCGGGTGTGGTCGAGGGGTGTTGGTGTGGCGCCGACCGGTAACTGTAGTGTTTACTGTTCACCTGCAAAAAATGGTGCGGCTGGCCGGTGGGGTTGACCTCGAGAATCAATGCAGCAATTAGTCGTGACGGGGGAAATTAAACAGGATCGTAAAAATGAAGAAGGCGAACGGGCAGGCTGTATTTGTAAAACATTGGCCTAGCGGCCCATTAAGAGGGACGCAGAGGACGTGCGCGCGTGTGGCCGCCCCGAGCGATGTGGCGGTCGTGGGGGAATTGGGCGCGTGGCCCCAAAAATCCTGGAGCCGAGGGGCCGAGCTGTGTCGCATAAATAGGCGGAGCTCGCGGCAACGATTCCTCACTTGCTCATTGTTCCCATTCTCGTAGCATACGCCCTCTTGTCTTCCTTCCCGCATACGAGTGAAGTCCGAGCGCTACCTTCCTGTAGCTCCAGATCTAAATCCGCTCGGTAGGTTGAGCAATGGCGGGTGACAAGCAGTCCAGGGGGCGGCGGCGAAGGCGAAGAAGGTGTCGGCGGCGAGGTCCGACGAACTTGTGGAGAAGCCGAGCTGGGCACGGGGTTGGACCCGGAGCGTCCTCCGGAAGAAGAATTTGGAGGATCTCGTTGTCGCCGCCTTCTTCCCGACGAGTTGACCGGCGGGTGGCGGGAGGCGTACCAAGAGGAGTTTCCGACGCCAAACACCACAGAGCTCGTGGTGTTTGAGAAATTCTTCAGGTGCAGCCTTGGGATTCCGGTCCACCCCTTTCTTCACAGGTTGCTGGAATATTAATAGATTGCGTTGTGCAACTTGACGCCGAACACCATGTTGCACATCGCGGTCTTCATTCATTTTTGCGAGGCGTATCTAGGCATCAAGCCCCATTTCGATCTCTTCCGCCACTTCTTTTGGCTGAAGATCAACGGCACCGGGTCATCGAACATCGTCAGGTCAGTGTACCTTCAGCTCCAGGACGGGATGGCGGAGAAGTACATTGCGATGTCGTTGCCTTCAAAGGCAATGGAGTACAAGTCGAAGTGGTTCTACATTCACCAGGAAGCGTCGTGACCACCATGTGACCCGGCCTTCGCGCCAAAGGTGCTGCCCTCCTGGTCGGAGCGACCCAGTACGACGGGAATGGAGCAGGTGGAGGAGCTCCTGAAGCTGATGAACAAGCGCAGTGTCGATGGGGCGGCGGTCGCATACAACTTCGTGAAGCGGCGCTGCTAGCCCTGCAAGGAGAGGGACCACCCGGCGTACGAATATGCCGGGGATGAAGATGATGGAACGCGGGAGGCGCCGGAGCCGCTTCCAGTGTCGGAGATACAGATGCGAGTTGACGCTTTGTTTGACCTATCAAAGAGGAAGAGTCTGGAGTACATGAGGAGGTCGTACTGTTTGGAGTACCCTCTGTCGAAGGTATGACTTCTCGCCTTGTTGGTGTTTATTGGATTGCTTGTGTAGGCATTGATTTCCATTGGGTGACGGTGCAGGGTCGTGACGCGTTCATCTCGTGGGCCCCGTTGAAGGTGTGGCCGAAGGGCATCGATCCGCGGTGGAAGGATGTCGGCGGCGGCGTCCGAGGCGAGGTCAACGAGGAGGAGGTCGGCAAGGAGGAGATCGAGAGCAGTGGGGAAGATGGGAGCCGAGTCCCCGAGCCCTAGTCGAGCAGGCGGCGGACGCGTGGCGACCCGAAGAGGAAACGCCAGGCTGCCCTTGCAAAGAAGAGGAAGAAGAAGGCGTCGCTGGAGACTGGTGGTGCCTTTAGTATTGACGAAGAGACGGCAAAGAGGCGTCGCATGGTGATCGACTCATCAGACGATGAGTCAGACAACGACAACGGAGTTCCACTGAGCGCTCGATTCGGGCAGGGCTCCTCGGCGGGGAGGAGCAGCAGAGCGGCGAAGTCGAAGCCGAAGGCGATGCAGGTGCCAGAGCCACAGCAGTCGGAGAGGGACCCGGAGCCACAGAAGGCGGCCGGTGGGGCGGCGACGACACGGAATCCGCAGGAGGAGTCCACGGGACGTGGCGCGCGTTCGCTCTCTCGGCGCTTCTCACGGGAGAAGAAGGTGTCGGGCCTGTAAGTGCCTCTCACGCGTCTTGCGGCTTGAGGTCTGGTCGGAGGAGCATGTCGATGATCTGTTTTGTTCCTTGCGTAGGTCGGCGGACGCCGAGCAGGTACCGGATACCCAGGAAGGTGGGCGGAGGGAGCCGAGCCCTCCGCATGATGCCGAGGCTGGCGAGGCGGCGAGGTCGGCCTCACCGAAGACGACGACGGGGGCAACAGAGGATGGTGCTGGGTCCGAAGTCCCTGAGCCCCCGGAGGCAGAGCGGCCGGAGTCCCCGGCATTTCATGCCGGTCTTGGCGGAGGAGGCGATGCGGCGGTGCTGGATGTTGTGTCGGAAATGCAGTCTTTGGGCCATCGTGCGCAGGAGAAGAAGAGGAAGGCACCAGAGCCTTCCTCGCCGGAGATTGAAGAGATTGAACATCCAGAGGAGGAGCCCACCGAGAGGCCGGTCCGTCATTTTCGCGTCGAAGATGACGAGATCATCTATGTCGATGACGAGGCGGCGAGCGCGGAGACGAACACCATTCTGGGTGACGCGACAAAGGTGATGGAGAGGATCCAGGTGAGCGTGACCTTTGCCTTGTAGTTTATGCTTGGATGACTCTTGTTTATCCTCTGGTCGACGTTTGTTTGCAAGACCTGCTAAAGGTCGGGGAAGAGCGCAAGCTCGCCCTTGATAAGATGGCGCCACTAGCCGAGGAGAATGAGCGGCTCCGGGCAGAGGTCAAGCATGTCGAGGGCATGTTTGTTGGACTGGAGGCACGTCTGGAGGATGCCCACGTGCGTTCTCGGAAGCTAGAGGGAGTCATCGAGTAGCGGGAGCGGGAGAACTTCCAGCGGGAGCCGATGAGTTTGTCACGTGTAAGTTGTAGATGCAGTAGTCCTTTTCATGCCACGTGTCACCTGGTCGGAGTCATGACGTGTAGAGTTGCCTTTGCAGAGGCGATGCAGGTCGGCGAGGAGAAGCGCCTCCTTGCCGAGGAGAAGGCAAAGTCCGACGAGGAGGTCTGGAAGTGGCAGGCCATGCATGCCGGTGAGTCTTCTTGATGTTGTGTGGTCGGAAGCGTCGGAATTCTCTCCTTATTCCTTGCCTTGACGTATGCAGTTTTCTGGGAAAATGTGCAAATACAATTTGCAGATCTACAACAGAGGATTGAGGGGTATCACGACCACTTCTGGTCGGTGGCGGAGGAGGTGGCCCCTTGGTGCAGTGCATCGATGAGGAGCCATTCTTCCCAGTGGAGAAGGAGAGGAGGATCGGCGACCACGTCATGCAGAAGGCGCCGGGCCTCTAGGGGCGCTTTTAGTCATATACCAAGACGGCGGTGCAGAGCGTGGCTGCTCATGGCCTTGCTATCATTCGTTCGCATTATCCATGGATGGAGATATCGAGGGTGAGCGCCGGCTTTGCAGCGAACACGTCGGATGCCGAGATGGAGCGCCTGGAGGAGGAAGCAGAGCCGGTCGCGGAGGCCCTCATTGGCGGTGTAGACTTGTTTGGTATGGGGCACCAGTAGCTTGTATTTAGGGAGATAGTCTGTATATAGACTCTTGGGTGAATGAAACCAAAACTTGTAGCGAGTCGGCGTGTTTTGTTCATTCCCCGAATTCCACAGACCCAATAGCCATGAGCCAAAGCGATGAACAGTTCGGCCTTAGGTTATCCCATGATCCGTAGCGTAGAGCACGCAGCTTGTTTGCACGTAGGACTCAAGGGCGTCGCCCAAGGAACCGCTGTTGGCATCCCATAGCGCAGAGGGCAGGCGCTCGTGCACGCGTAGGGAGGTACCACGGACAGGGTCTTTTCCGAGAGGCTCGATCGTGGCGTGACCTGGGCGAATGGAGATCGTTTGTTGAGCGTGTGGGTAGCGCAGATACAGGCACTGAGCGTGTAGCCTTAGAATTTTCAGCCCGAGTTAGCCTTTCCTTCATAGCGCAGAGGGCAGGCGCTGATGCACGCATAGAGAGGTCGGGACGTCACTCGGGAGAGCTGCTGGCCACCGTAGCGCAGAGGGCAGACGCTCATGCACACGTCCGGTGGTGACAGCAGTCCCGACTGTGAATTTTTGTCGGCGTCAGTCAGGCTGCTTGGAGGCCGTACGGAGAACGAGCGCGTAAACGACGCGTATACAAGCCCTGGACGTATAGCCTTGGAGGTCTCGGCCCCAAGTTTAGCCTTCCCTTCATAGCGCAGAGGGCAGATGCTCATGCACGCGTAGAGATGTCAGGACGTCACTTGGGAGGGCTACTGGCCACCGTAGCGCCGAGGGCAGGTGCTCATGCACGCGTCCGGCGGTGGCAGTAGCCCCTGCTCTGAGACCCCTTCAGCATCAGCCCGGCTATTTGGAGAGGTCGGCGAGTCGTTTGGAGAGGTCGGTGAGTCATTTGGAGAGGTCGGCGAGTCATTCGGAGACAAAATGGAGAGGCGAACAAATCGGTGAATCTTTATTCATCATGGAGTGTACGTGGTACAAGCCATTTAGGCGTGAATCTTCTAAGGTGCTCGATACTCCAGGAGTTGGGCATGTCGATGCCTTCGAGGTCGGAGAGACGATAGGCGCCTGGTCGGGTGACCTCCTTCACCATGTAGGGACCGTCCCAATGCGAGGAGAGTTTGTGCAGGCCGTCGGTCTTGAGTTTTCGCTTGTGGACGGGGTCACCGATGATGAAGGATCGGTCCTTGACGTTGCGGTTGTAGTAGCGGCGAACCCCTTCGAGATACTTGGCGGTGCAGAGGCAGGATGCTAGCCATTCTTCTTTGAGGCGATCGAGATCATTGGAGCGTGCCTGGTCGGAGGCCTCTTCATCGTAGTTTTTGACTCGCGGGGAGCGAAAGACGACATCAGCCAGGATGACGGCCTCTGAGCCAAAGACCATGAAGTATGGTGAAACGCCGGTGTTACGGCTGGGCTGAGTGCGGAGGCCCCATAACACGGATGGGAGCTCGCGCATCCAGCGACCAGGGTGCTCTCGTCCTTCTGGTAGAGGCGTTTCTTCAGGGCGTCGAGGATCATGTCGTTGGCGCGCTCAGCTTGGCCATTGGCTCGAGGGTGGGCGATGGAGACATACTTGATGAGCACGCTGTGTCCTTCGCAGAAGTCCCAGAAGACATTGCCTGTGAAGTTGGATCCGAGGTCGGTGATGATGGAGTTCGGGAGGCCGAAGTGGTGTATGATTTCGTCGATGAAGGAGACAAAATTTTTGGCGGTTGCTTTAGTGATTAGCTTGGCCTCGATCCACTTGGAGAACTTGTCGATGGTGACGTAGATCCACCTAAAGCTGCCCGGAGCTGGTCGGAATGGGCCGATCATGTCGAGCCCCCAGCAGGCAAAGGGCCATGAGGCTAGTATGGCTTGGAGCTCTTGCGCGGGAACGTGTATTTGCTTGGCGAAGAATTGGCACCCCTCGCAGGTGCGTACGAGTTGCTCGGCGTCGGTGACCGTTGATGGCCAGTAGAATCCTGCTCGGAAGGCTTTGCGCACCAGGGTCTTTGCAGCGGCATGGTTCCCGCATTCTCCGCGCGTGGATGTCAAAGAGGATCTTGAGGCCGTCTGCTCTGGAGACGCACTTTTGGAGCACTTCATCTATGGAGTTTTTGCGCATGAGCACTCCATCGACCAGGACATAGTTATTGACGTGACGAACAAGGCACTCGGCTTCAACCTTGTCAGCAGTGACAAGGTTCTCGGAGAGGCACTTGATGAAGTCCTCCCGCTAGTCGGATGGATGCGCAGGGATGGTGCCGACCAATTGTGCCGCCGGAGGGAAGGGAGACGTGGCATCTATCGGAGAAGCGAAGCTTGCGGGGTCGGCGACGAAGGGCGTGGTCAAGTTGTGGACGAATACGCCAGTTGGGACCAGAGATCATGACAACGCTAGTTTGGACAACTCGTCGACCGCCTAGTTCCGGTCGCGCGGGACGTGATGGTATTCGACGCCAAAGAACTTGTCTTCAAGCTTCCGGATGGCTGCACAGTAGGCACTCATCTTGTCGTTGGAGCAGCTCCAATTCTTGTTGAGCTGGTTGATAACCAGGGTGGAGTCGCCATAGACCATGAGGCGCTTGACTCCAAGTTCACTGGCGATTCGGAGACCGTGGAGAGCAGCTTCGTACTCGCGGCATTGTTTGAAGCCGAGAACAACACCCGGAGTATGTAGCGGAGTTTTTCGCCAGATGGAGACGTGAAGAGGAGACCAGCACATGCGCCATGCAAGGTGAGGGAGCCGTCGAAAAAGAGGACCCAGTGCTCGGGGGCCTCCGTCGGTACTGGGTCTGGATGTCCGTCCATTCCGTGATGAAATCAATGAGGGCTTGAGACTTGATGGTCAGGCAACCCTGGAAGGCGATGTCGTAGGCGCCGAGCTCTATGGACCACTTGATGATGCACCCCATCGCGTCCTTGTTGCGAAGTATGTCCCCGAGGGGGGATTCGGTTACGACGGTGAGCCGTTCGGAGCTTTGGAAGTAGTGGCGCAGCTTGCGGGCGGTGACGAGAACCGCGTATAGGAGCTTCTGAACTTGGGGATACCGAGTCTTGGAGTCGTTAACACCTCGCTGACGAAGTAGCCCGGCCGTTGGACGGGGTAGGAGTGGTCGACTTCTTTGCGTTCGATGGCGATGAAGGAGCTCACAACCCGATTTGTGGCGGTGATGTAGAGAAGCAAAGGCTCCTTCTCCATAGGTGCGGCGAGCATAGGAGGTTGGGTGAGGTACTTCTTCAGGTCAGAGAAGGCGCGATCGGCTTCAGCGTCCCTGACGAACTTCTCGCCTGCCTTGAGGAGCTTGAAGAAGGGTAGCCCCTTTTCGCCGAGCCTGGAGATGAAGCGGCTGATAGACGCCATACACCCAGTGAGCTTCGGGATATCCTTCATGTTGGAGGGAGGTCGCATGCGAAGAACAATTGAAGTCTTGTCGGGGTTTGGATGAATGCCGTCACGGCTGACGATGTTGCCGAGGAGGTTTCCTGACGGTACGCCAAAGATGCACTTGCTGGGGTTTAGCTTCCACTTAAACTTGTTGAGGGCCTTAAAGGTTGCCTCAAGGTCGGCGACAAACGTATCGGTGGTACGAGTTTTGACGACGACGTCATCGACATAGGCTTTGACCTTCTCCAGGATGAGGTTCTTCAAGCAATCCTGGATTGCGCGCTGGTATGTAGCTACGGCGTTCTTGAGTCCGAAGGACATGGTGGTGTAGCAGTAGGCATCGAAGGGCGTGATGAACGTCGTCTTGATCTGGTCCTCCACCTTCAGGGCGATTTGGTGATAGCCGGAGTAGCAGTCGAGGAAGGAGAGGAGTTCGCATCCGGCGGTGGAGTCGATGACCTTGTCGATGCGAGGGGGGAGGAAGGGGTCTTTTAGGGCAATGCTTATTGAGGTCGGTGTAGTCAATGCACATTCTGTATTCTTTTTTAGTACAAGAACCGGATTGGCTAACCAATCGGGATGATACACCTCTTTGATGAAACCGGCAGCTAGGAGCCGGGTGAGCTCTACCCTAATTGCCACCTTCCTGTGTGGCGCGAAGCGACGAAGCTTTTGGCAAACCGGCTTGGCAGTTGCGGAGACGTTCAAGGAGTGCTCGATGAACTTCCGTGGAACTCCGGGCATGTCCGCTGGTTTCTAGGCGAACACATCGACGTTACTCCGTAGAAAGCTGACGAGCGTGTCTTCCTATTTGGGGTCGATGTTGGTGCCGATGACGGCGGTCTTCTCCGGAGCTCCGTCCACCAGGGCCACCTGCTTCGTGTCTTTCGACATCTTGTTGGAGCGCTGGTCGGAGGTCTCCGGGATCTCCAAATCTTCAGGGCGGAGCTTGGCAGCATCGGCGATGCAGTCCCAGGCGCCTTGGATCTGCTATTGCGTCCCTGTGGAGTTAATGGTCTCTTGCTCACACTCGTACGCCACCTGGAGATTTGCCCGGAGGCTGGGGATGCCCTTCTTCGTCGGAATCTTGAGCACAAGGTAGGTGTAGTGTAGAACAACCATGAGCTTGGAGAGCGTCGGGCGACCGAGGATGGCGTGGTAGGCGGTGTCGAAGTCTGCGATAATGAAGGTGATGCATTCCTCGCGGAAGTGGTCGGGCGTGCCGAACTGCACCGGGAGGGTGATCTGCCCAAGGGGCATGGAGGGCTTCCCCGGGACGATACCCCAGAACGGGAAGTTTGCCGGGAACAGGTCCCGCTTGGAGTAGTCGAGCTCGCGGAAGGCTGAGGCGAAGATGATGTTTAGGGCGCTCCCTCAGTCGACGAGGACCTTCCGGTAGCGGCAATTGGAGATCACCGGGTCGATGATGAGGGGAAAACGCCTGGGTTACTTGTCGTCCGACCACTGGTCGTCCCTAGAGAAGGTGATGGGGCGCTCCGACCACTCGAGGTAGCGGACGTTGGCAGGGTCGTCGGTGATGGCCGCCACAGAGGCGATATCTCAACGAACTTGGCGCCACTTCTGCTCGCTCTCGATGACGACGTTGCCACCGAAGATGGAGAGGGTCTTCGCCGATGCTCGGAAGGTGGGCTCCCGAGCGTCGGCATCCTTGTCCTTGTCGTTGTCGTTTTGTTGCCGCTTCTCATTGCTTCCTCATACGTTGCGGGCGATGATGTCACACTCACGCATGGTGTGCTTGGCGTTCTTGTGGAGAGGACAGGGACCGTTGAGGAGCTTCTCGTACTCGTTGTCATAGGTGCGCTTCTGACGAGCGTTGGTGTTGGTGATGTAGCGGTGATCACGCCGACGGTGATCCGGCTTCTGACGCGAAGACTCGGGGCGATCATGGCGGCAGTCCCAATCGTCACGATGGTCACGGTGTCTAGAGCGGTGGTCGTGTCCTCCATCGCGTCATTTATCGCGGCGTTCATCATCGCGACGGCGCTCCTGGGATCGTGCACTACAAGAAATGTGTGGCCTTTTGACGTATTTAGTATGACAACAGGTCATAATGTGACTATATTAGCCATTTTATGACATTTTGTTTTAGGCATTCTGACTTAGTGACAATAAAAAGTTACACGTCACAACAAATGTCATGCAACTATTCGAATTCTATTTAGTGACGATATTTGCTGCGTCATGAGGCACTTTCAGTGTCACAAATATTAATTTACAAATAGCATCCATCTATCACTGAGAAAATAAAAAAGAAAACAAATTTAAAACACACACTCATAGTACCCCAAACTCTATTACAAGCTATTGTACTCCCTCCGTATCGGAAATAGACGTCGGTTTGGACAAGGTTTGAGTCAAACATTATTAGGAATATAAATTATGAACAACTTTTAAATTATTGAGTTTAGAGATGTAAAAATCATATAAATAATTTTTTCTTAATTTTCATAAAAATATACTTATACCACTTTACAACAAATATGAAACGTCCTCAATTTTCCGCGAAGGGAAAATCCACAGAACGAGTTATAATATGACAAAACCAGGAATTGATCTTATCATATTATCATATATCAGTCGATATCACAGTCATACATCATAAAGATTACATAGATATAAGCATTACATCATTGAGTACACCTATTACAGAGTCTATTCTAGCGGAAGTCTATTGGGTGAAAGCTCCTCCTTCACAGACATCATCAGAGTTGTTGTAGCGCAGCATCGACCGGATCCTCCGAACCAAACTTGAGCGTAGGCACGAAACCTCCTAATCCTTCTAGAGTCAGTACCTCGGAAGCAGGAAATCTGCACACCGCCAGATGTGTGCAGGCCATGGTCAGCACCGATGAGCTTTAGTGGAAAAGATAAAACAAGGGATCTGGCGATCCTAATATTTAGCTGTGGATTTGCATCCTAGCGCAAGAGCAGTAGTAAGTATAATGATGTTATCAAGTTTTAACACATTTCCATACACACACATTCACATCCATCCACCATATCCATATCCAAAATCACCACACCATCACCTCATCTCATCTCACACACTCAGTCGACAGAGGCCAGCTCCCTCCCAGCCTTGTCTCAACGGCCCACAACCTCACACCAGGTTCACGGCCGGCACTCATATACCAGGGGGAGAAGAGAAAACTCTCACTAGTCGGAAACAAGTCAGGGAAAAGGTCCGCGACCAACGAATTGGCCAACGTATCGATCGATCAACCATACACTCTGCAGAGGTTCTACAATATTCACAAGATCGCCATCCTCGGCACTCTAGAATGCCTAGGCGGATACCGGTCGCTTGCCAGCCTAGAATAATGCCACCCTACCACTCAGCCCTGGAATCACCCCAAGTATGTCTGGGATGGCTAAGTCTGTGAAGTCACGTTCCCTCTCCCGAAGTGGGGGCCGTGATCGTCTCGGAAGGGTGTGGGACTCTGATACCCGTACCTTCCTCGCACTCTCTCGCCTAGCAGTAGTGGCATTACCCTACCAGGTAGTCCGACCGTCCGCGTCCATAAGGAGCGAGTGGCATGTAAAGGTATTCCCCGTGGTCAGGTCCCCGTTCCACCTAGGGTGACTAAGCCGGAATGTCTTCTCAAAGGTTTTCATTATCCGTGCCACCACAGCACGCTCCTGATCCGGGCTCCACCAGCGGCTCACACCCGGACCCACCTCGAGTCACCACTTAACCCGCCACAGGTTTCACCACCACAGGGGCTTCCAGATCTGCCCCACGGCAAGACTCGCACCAGGCTCGTCGTATATTCCGGCTCGGTCGACTCAACCCTCACCCTCCACACACCCAAGTCACACACGCAGCACGCTCACACATCACCAAGTCTGGCATGACCCGCCAAACCATTCCCAAGGGTTCACCACCCGCATCACATCTCAGATATAATACGAAGTGGAGTTAATAATATAATGGTGAAATGCAAGCAAGCAGGCGAGTAAGCATGAATAAGTGAGCGAATGCGCAAAGCAGGGTGTTGTGGTAGAGTGGGTTGCAATCAGGTAATAAAGGCTTAGGTAGTATCATGCATCAATATACTAGCAAAGGAATAAATATAAAAGCACTAGCAAGTCTACTTATTTGCAATGTCTAATAGGTTTCTCTAAAAGGAGGGTGCTGCCATGACACCTGCGAAGTAGTCGTAGTCGTGGTTAATTATTCCTCGTTGGTGTTCCATGAGCGAGGTCGTCTCCTCCTGAGTTGACTCCATGTCACAGTCCTTGATGTCGTCCATGCTCTCTTCTCTTGGTCCAATCGTATGCTACTCCACGAAACGACACACATGACAAGAGAACACTCACACCATAATTGAAAGGACAACAAGACGCAGGAAGATCCAATAACACCAACGAGACACTAAAATACACAAGATTTAGCTCTCTCGGCGTTTGTCCGATTTCCTCGAGCTAGGATCAAAGTGGTGGTTGCAAGTTTAAGTCTTGGCCAAGCCGGTACGGCTTTATAACATAGGGTTCAAACCTATCCTTAGCAAACACCACGGCTCACGTCCTTCGATTTGGTCGTCATTTACAAGGGCGTAATTCGGAGGACGGGCCTAACGAATAAAGTACGACGGGGTTCGGCTCTTGTAGCCTTATCCCAAAGATCAGTTGATCATAAGAACGATTAACACCATTATGACTTGACTCCAAAGTACCTTGGCTTGCCCGCTATGGTAAAAGTGGTAGCGCAAAAGGGTTGGAGGTCTACAATCCTCTCGATCCACACGACTCAGTACGTCGGGAACCAAGACTCAGGGTCACTAATAAGAGCGGGGTTAGCTTAGCACATCTATGCCATGTTCTCAGGCACATTTCTAGGGAAATGTGTTTAGGTGGTCGATCGAGTCGACGCGTGGGGTCCTGAATTACAACATAGACCATAGCTTTGCTAACAAAAGGAATAGCAAGAGTATGAACATATGCATAATTCAAAGGCTCATTCTTTCCAACGCTCACGTCATGGTAGAGGACGGGGTATTGGAAGGAGTGTCACAATATAAGATGCAAGTGCGCAAACTACTTGTAGGGTACCCGACCGGGGTGCTCTGGCACTAAGTCATTTCTAGATTCATAGCGGTGCGGTTGTCACCGCGAGAATCGAGATATGCAGTGGTCAATGGGTACAAACATACAAGAGTTTGTGCACGAAGAAGCGTTTACAAATAAGAGAGTGTAGCTCCATGGTCATGGCGAGGTGTACTCGCGACCACCAGATACACTAACAAGGGTCGTGTTACATTCGGCATCACGGCCATGGCGAGACGGGTCTCGCGATCGTAATGTCCGAACGAGGTACGATCCCTCTGCCGGCTTAAAGGCTCAGCACACACAGACAACACACGAACATCCATCCATACAACGTTAAGAACCATAAAGCGACAAAAGACACATCAAATCAAATTAAGTGGAGTAGCACATTCCCATAGCATGAGTTTGGATGGATCCTGTATCACAAGTGCATATACAGGTGGTCGTAAGATCGAGGTGCATGAGTACAGATAGATAAATAAGGGACTTTCCAGAAGTGGCTCGGTAGATCGACTATGAGATAACGTGGTTCCCAAAGGGTCATGGTGGCGGCACATAGAGTCACGAGATATAAACTACGACAGGGTACGGGGTCTCCTTAATGACTCAACTAGGGATTTCATCAGGGGCATCCTACGGTCAAAAGATGAGAATAGAATTACCTGGTCATCCAGCATGTCGACTAAGGTTCGTTCTACTCGGTCTAACGTCCAACATATCGTCCAAGGTTCGTTCTATTTGGGCATCGCACGCAGTGGTCCGGTCTACTGCCAACGACGTAATCACGTCGACGACTACGCATGGCTACAACGGGAAGCAACACGTGTCCATCGGTTGGAATCGTACTCGGTCTACGCGTTCCGTTCGGCAAGCAAGGTCAGGGATTGGAAGAGAGGCATGGTAGCTCACCATGATTCATTAAGAGTAGTTCTGACGTTGCTCGGCATCTAGGTCTTCGCGTCATGGTGCCATCCACGTAGCTCATCCTTCGTCCTTGCACGTGGTGCACCTAGAGAGAAGAAGTTGCTCGAAGATGATGATAGATTGACACGAGATAAAGTTTGTCGATAGCGAGAACATGAATTTAGACGGCACGATGGCACGGACAGGCAGAGATGATATCATGAGTCATATTACAAGGATGAATCAAAATGTGTGCAGGATATAAATAGGGTCTTCGATGAAGTGGCGCCATCGACCGATCAGGGTGCACATAGCCGAACAGCGATGCGCACGTGGCCGAACAACTGCGCGTTCGCAGCCGAATCAGCAGCGTGCACGCAGTCAAACAGCGACTGGGCGCCATCGACCGAACCGCTGCGCCGCCCTGGCCGAACAGTGATTCAGCAAGGAAGGACGTCAGCAAGACGGAGGAGTTCGACGCGGCGAAGTGGTACTCTTCCTGGATCAGTGCGAACAACGGCACGAAGGCCAGTTTCAGTCTAAGGATGGTAACAGGAAGGAAACAGAGGGAAACTTTGGACGCCTGATAGCTCACCGGCGGTGTCATTAGAACGTGATGATCGACGCTGAGGCAGGGGTTCGGCGTCGATGCTATGAACGACCGGCGATGCGGCTGTGGTGCTGTCGGAGGCATGGCCGGAGCTCCGGGTGTCGCGGCGATGTCGGAGCTGCAGCGTGTCGGGGTGGAGCACGGCGAGGTCGTTCAGCACACGGTCGGCTGGGGTCGGCGTGGCCGAGTCGTAGGTGGTCACGACGTCGAGGAGCACCGCGTGGAAGGAGATGATGTCGTGGACGCGGCCGTCGTGTCGTAGAGGCCGGCGGTGGCGATGTCGTGGATGCCGGGCGACGTCGCGGCGTGGCGTGACCATGGTCTCGGCACTTGAGGCAGTGAGCAGCGACGGAGAGAAGAGGCGTGGTCAGCCGTGGCGAGTTCGGCGTTGTCGTGCGGCGTGGACGGGCAGGAGCAGAGGCGAGGTGGTGCTTGTCGAGGTCGGCGCCGCGGAGGCCGGTGCTCGGGGAAGAGGCGAGGACGCGTGGTGCCGTGGCGCGGCTGGAGGTCGGTGCTGTCGCCGGCTCGATGCTGAAGGAGGTGAGGTCGACGTCGCGGCGGATGGAGGCCCGGAACGCCGGTGCAAGGTAGGAGCTCGGGAACGGCCGCGGCACGGGTTCGTCGGCGATGAAGTACGAGGTCAAGGTAGATGGAGCAGGTGGACGCCGAGTTCATGGTGATGCAGCAGGGTACCGGCGTCCACGGTGGCTCTCGGCGAGGACACGGAACAGGAGCTCGCGGTGGTAGCGTTCCCGGTGCGGGCGTCGCTGCGGCCATGGCGTGGTTCTGCGACTCGGCGAAGACTCGGCGTCGCGGAGGAGCATGGCTGGGCGACGTCGTGGTTGGGGGTCGCGGCGAAGACGGCGCTGGCGCGGTCGACGTCGTGGCGAAGGAGCAGAGCGTCGAGGCAATCCCGGCCGGCGTGGTGGAGGCGAAGCCGTTGGAAGGGCTTAGTGGCGCGGTCGCTGCAGTGGTGGTCGGAGGCACGTCGGCGTTCGCGCGGCCAGCTGTGGCCGGTGTGGCTCGGCGGTGGTGTGGTGGCCGTCCGGCGGCTGGGGAGGAAGAAGATGGAGAAGGTGGCGGCCATGGCTCTTATGGGCACGAGCTAGGGTTCCAGGGGTTCTTCGTCCATCCTTGGTGTCCGCGCCGTGGATGGGACGGCCGAGACACGTGGCGTGTATCCGCGCGGGCGAGCAGGTGGGCAGGGCGCTGGCGTGCGTGCGTCTCATGCGGCGGCGGCTGCGGCGGCCAGGAGCGCTTGGCGACCAGCTAGGGTTCGGGGTGGTGCGCGCGGCGATGGGCCAAGCGGCCAGCTGGGCCGAGCGGTGTGAGTAGCCAGGGGCGTCGAGCTGGGCCTTGGGCCGTGCGCTATCCGAAGTGGAGAAGGGAGAGGCCGGATGGGCCAAGTGAGGGAGAGAGGGGAGGGCGCGCAGGTGGGATGGCTGGGGAGGTTTCGGCCCAGAGGAGAAGGGGTGGTTAGTTTAGGATAATTTTGGAGGAATTCGAATGGAGCGTTCAAATATGGTTCTATGGGAAAGGAGAAAAAGATCTTTCTCTTCTATGAAACATTATGGCTTGGATGGTTCTTGGAGATGGAAACAAGAGAGATCGAGAGGGGATTTCATGAAGAATGAGAGGAGGTTGCTACGGAGTTGTGCTCTCCAATATACGACTTAAGTTGCAAAAAGAATCTTCGGCAAACTCCTACAAGCAATACTATATTAATGCAATAATTTATTTATAAATTGTTTCCGGTTCAGCTAGCAACTACATGCTCCACACAACCACATGAAAAAATTTTAAAAAGTTCGAATTTTTGGGTTGTTACAGTCCACCCACCTTACAAGGATCTCGTCCTCGAGATTTAGAGTTAGTGCTAATGAGTCAGGTCTTCGTTGTCAAGTCATGTGCAGTAATGCATTTGGTTTTGGATTCTAGCATTTGAAGAGGAGTTTTGGTAACATTTGTTTTCAGAAATTCTTTTAGAATGGAGAAACTTTGTTTTGCAAAGTAAGAGAAATTCTTTTTAGGAATTCCATTTCTAAATTTCTAGTCGAAAACACTTTGTAAATATTATTTTTTTGGAATAACAAACTTAAAGGTTTGTTTTGGGGAAATAAACCGGTATTTCAGATCCTTTTAGGAAATCAGTTCGACTTTCGAAATCAAATATTTTGTCCAAAATGTTTTTAGAACATCCAAAAAAAAAATTAGTTTTGGTAAAAAAAAACTGTGTTTTTGCAGAGCGTCCTCTTTTAAATGAGAGAGTTTTCGAAAACATCTACATCGAGAAATGATTTTCGCAAGTAGAGACGGTTTGGTTGAAAACTTCCTTAAACACAAATAAATAAAGCGGGTTTCTCGAAAAAAAACTTTTCAAATCTTTTTTTTTATAAAACTCTTTTGAATAGGGAAATCGTGGTTTTGAGAAACTATTTCAAACACCATTTTGAATGCATCTTGCAAACGGTTTTGGGAAATCAAGTTTCAAATGAAATTTTGGAATCGGTTTTTGTAAATCAAGATCAAGCACCATTTTGCGGAAACTCTTTTTCTTTGGACAATGATTTTTAAACAAAACAAAATCCATTTTTAAGTTGTTTTAAATTTTCGCAACCAAGACATATTGAAAAGCCTTTGAAATTTGATTTTCATAAACTCTTTCTTTTGAAACGATTGTTTGAAAGGGAGATTTTCTCAAGCTGTTTTAAATGAAACCTAAACGAGAGTTTTTGAAAACTTCTTTTCACACAACACTTTGAGATGAAGGCAAGGTTTTGAAAATACTTGAAACAGATCAAGAGTTTTGAAGGCAAGAGTCTTTTATTTGGAGGCAATCTTTTCAAAAGCTCCTCGCAAGAGGTTTTGAAAAAGGTTCAAAATAGTCTTTTGATATTTTAAGTCAAAGCTTTTGTATAAAGATTTTTTTTTGAACGCTTTTTGGAAAAATTATTTTCACGAGCAGTTGAGCTTTTTTGGAAAGAGAGCATTTGGAAATCAAACTATTTTGCAAACTTTTCCAGACAAGCTTTTGGTTAAGAGATGTTTTGCAATAGCGAGAACAAGCAATTTTGAAATCATTTCAAAAATACGTTTCGTAAAACTTTTAAAATCCAAGTTGGGTTTTGAAGATGTTTGAAATCGACACCGATTTTGAAGTCAAAGTCTTTTGAAAATCTTTTTGTTCCCAAAAACAAAACACACCCGTTTATTATTATTTTTTTAAGAGCTTAGAAACAATGATTTGAAGACACAAAAGTTTTTGAAACGGGGCGTTGCTCCCTTTTGTTTTGAAACTGATTTTGAAACATACAAAACTAGTTTTGAAATGGATTTTTAAATCGTGTCCTATTGAAAGACAAAGATTTTGCAATCAACTTGTTTTCCAGAAACCATTTTCAAAACGGCTTTTTGAAATAAACTTTGGAAAAACCCTTTTTGGTTTTGACAAATACTTTTTAGCATAGTTGCAAAACATCCTTTTCGCAAAGATTTGCTTGATAAAACGGTTGCAAAGCATCATTTGGTAAGCAGAGTTTATTTTTGGAAAGTGGTACTTAGCCCTCGGTTTGAAATCAAAACTGTTTAAAACAAAGCCGAGCCAAGGACTTTTGGTTTGAAAACATTTTACTGAATGAAAGCAATACTTGGTTTCCTGAAATCGAGTTTCAAAACACTTTCCCGAAAAGAAAGTGGTTTTCAAAATACCTTTTTTTTTAAAAGAAACAATTTGAGAAGAGACTAAATCTGTTTTCTTTGGAAAAGGGAACGCCATTTTTAAAGGGAGGTATTTTGAAATCAAAACATTTTGTAAGGTTTTTGGTAAAACAGTGTTTCAAAATAGAGAGGATGCATGGTAAAACAGTGTTTCAAAATAGAGAGGATGCATGGTTTGTAAAATCCTTTTGATTTTGAAAACACACACACACTTTTGTTTTTAAAAGATTTTCGGGGAACAAGGGCTTTTTAAATCTAATATAGTTTTTGGAAAGTAGTGATTTTGTAGATAGCGTGGTTTTAAAGAGAAATCATTTTCGAATCATCTTTTGAAATCCAAGTCAAGTTTAAGGTTGAAAATATAAATCCAAATTTTACAAAGAAAAATGGTTTATATTTTCAATCAAATAGGGGAAATTTTGAAGTTTGAAGTTTAGAAATCAAATCTGATTTTCTAAATAGTCTGGAAAGACATGGTGCATCGTCTCATAACTTTGGGTAGTTGGGTCACTTATGTACCATATGGAGGGGTCTTGGGTGGGATCTACCCCGAGATAACTAGGGTCCAGAGTCATTATTAAAAATAACTCTATAAATTACACTCATGTAGTAAAAACGAATGAAAGCGCAAAAACACAAGATCTAGGCAATCAGACAGCATTACGACTCCTATATGCATAGTGTTGACTTAAGGCGACTCTTTAAACCTTCAAGTCTCACACATCTACCGTCTAACGTGGACAGTCATAGGGTATGTTATTTTCTAGTGAGCTTTTCCAGGGTAAGAGTGCTAGTAAGTAGCAGAAGTCAAGGTGGGGAGAAGAAACAAGTGTCAGCAGTTATTAGACGAGATATTTGGCTTCTATACTAGTGTTTGGGTCCTGAGGTTTCGTCCTAAGGTCAAGTATGGCTCTGATACCAACTGAAACGTCCTCAATTTTCCGCGAAGGGAAAATCCACAGAACGAGTTATAATATGACAAAACCAGGAATTGATCTTATCATATTATCATATATCAGTCGATATCACAGTCATACATCGTAAAGATTACATAGATATAAGCATTACATCATTGAGTACACCTATTACAGAGTCTATTCTAGCGGAAGTCTATTGGGTGAAAGCTCCTCCTTCACAGACATCATCAGAGTTGTTGTAGCGCAGCATCGACCGGATCCTCCGAACCAAACTTGAGCGTAGGCACGAAACCTCCTAATCCTTCTAGAGTCAGTACCTCGGAAGCAGGAAATCTGCACACCGCCAGATGTGTGCAGGCCATGGTCAGCACCGATGAGCTTTAGTGGAAAAGATAAAACAAGGGATCTGGCGATCCTAATATTTGGCTGTGGATTTGCATCCTAGCGCAAGAGCAGTAGTAAGTATAATGATGTTATCAAGTTTTAACACATTTCCATACACACACATTCACATCCATCCACCATATCCATATCCAAAATCACCACACCATCACCTCATCTCATCTCACACACTCAGTCGACAGAGGCCAGCTCCCTCCCAGCCTTGTCTCAACGGCCCACAACCTCACACCAGGTTCACGGCCGGCACTCATATACCAGGGGGAGAAGAGAAAACTCTCACTAGTCGGAAACAAGTCAGGGAAAAGGTCCGCGACCAACGAATTGGCCAACGTATCGATCGATCAACCATACACTCTGCAGAGGTTCTACAATATCCACAAGATCGCCATCCTCGGCACTCTAGAATGCCTAGGCGGATACCGGTCGCTTGCCAGCCTAGAATAATGCCACCCTACCACTCAGCCCTGGAATCACCCCAAGTATGTCTGGGATGGCTAAGTCTGTGAAGTCACGTTCCCTCTCCCGAAGTGGGGGCCGTGATCGTCTCGGAAGGGTGTGGGACTCTGATACCCGTACCTTCCTCGCACTCTCTCGCCTAGCAGTAGTGGCATTACCCTACCAGGTAGTCCGACCGTCCGCGTCCATAAGGAGCGAGTGGCATGTAAAGGTATTCCCCGTGGTCAGGTCCCCGTTCCACCTAGGGTGACTAAGCCGGAATGTCTTCTCAAAGGTTTTCATTATCCGTGCCACCACAGCACGCTCCTGATCCGGGCTCCACCAGCGGCTCACACCCGGACCCACCTCGAGTCACCACTTAACCCGCCACAGGTTTCACCACCACAGGGGCTTCCAGATCTGCCCCACGGCAAGACTCGCACCAGGCTCGTCGTATATTCCGGCTCGGTCGACTCAACCCTCACCCTCCACACACCCAAGTCACACACGCAGCACGCTCACACATCACCAAGTCTGGCATGACCCGCCAAACCATTCCCAAGGGTTCACCACCCGCATCACATCTCAGATATAATACGAAGTGGAGTTAATAATATAATGGTGAAATGCAAGCAAGCAGGCGAGTAAGCATGAATAAGTGAGCGAATGCGCAAAGCACGGTGTTGTGGTAGAGTGGGTTGCAATCAGGTAATAAAGGCTTAGGTAGTATCATGCATCAATATACGAGCAAAGGAATAAATATAAAAGCACTAGCAAGTCTACTTATTTGCAATGTCTAATAGGTTTCTCTAAAAGGAGGGTGCTGCCATGACACCTGCGAAGTAGTCGTAGTCGTGGTTAATTATTCCTCGTTGGTGTTCCATGAGCGAGGTCGTCTCCTCCTGAGTTGACTCCATGTCACAGTCCTTGATGTCGTCCATGCTCTCTTCTCTTGGTCCAATCGTATGCTACTCCACGAAACGACACACATGACAAGAGAACACTCACACCATAATTGAAAGGACAACAAGACGCAGGAAGATCCAATAACACCAACGAGACACTAAAATACACAAGATTTAGCTCTCTCGGCGTTTGTCCGATTTCCTCGAGCTAGGATCAAAGTGGTGGTTGCAAGTTTAAGTCTTGGCCAAGCCGGTACGGCTTTATAACATAGGGTTCAAACCTATCCTTAGCAAACACCACGGCTCACGTCCTTCGATTTGGTCGTCATTTACAAGGGCATAATTCGGAGGACGGGCCTAACGAATAAAGTACGACGGGGTTCGGCTCTTGTAGCCTTATCCCAAAGATCAGTTGATCATAAGAACGATTAACACCATTATGACTTGACTCCAAAGTACCTTGGCTTGCCCGCTATGGTAAAAGTGGTAGCGCAAAAGGGTTGGAGGTCTACAATCCTCTCGATCCACACGACTCAGTACGTCGGGAACCAAGACTCAGGGTCACTAATAAGAGCGGGGTTAGCTCAGCACATCTATGCCATGTTCTCAGGCACATTTCTAGGGAAATGTGTTTAGGTGGTCGATCGAGTCGACGCGTGGGGTCCTGAATTACAACATAGACCATAGCTTTGCTAACAAAAGGAATAGCAAGAGTATGAACATATGCATAATTCAAAGGCTCATTCTTTCCAACGCTCACGTCATGGTAGAGGACGGGGTATTGGAAGGAGTGTCACAATATAAGATGCAAGTGCGCAAACTACTTGTAGGGTACCCGACCGGGGTGCTCTGGCACTAAGTCATTTCTAGATTCATAGCGGTGCGGTTGTCACCGCGAGAATCGAGATATGCAGTGGTCAATGGGTACAAACATACAAGAGTTTGTGCACGAAGAAGCGTTTACAAATAAGAGAGTGTAGCTCCATGGTCATGGCGAGGTGTACTCGCGACCACCAGATACACTAACAAGGGTCGTGTTACATTCGGCATCACGGCCATGGCGAGACGGGTCTCGCGATCGTAATGTCCGAACGAGGTACGATCCCTCTGCCGGCTTAAAGGCTCAGCACACACAGACAACACACGAACATCCATCCATACAACGTTAAGAACCATAAAGCGACAAAAGACACATCAAATCAAATTAAGTGGAGTAGCACATTCCCATAGCATGAGTTTGGATGGATCCTGTATCACAAGTGCATATACAGGTGGTCGTAAGATCGAGGTGCATGAGTACAGATAGATAAATAAGGGACTTTCCAGAAGTGGCTCGGTAGATCGACTATGAGATAACGTGGTTCCCAAAGGGTCATGGTGGCGGCACATAGAGTCACGAGATATAAACTACGACAGGGTACGGGGTCTCCTTAATGACTCAACTAGGGATTTCATCAGGGGCATCCTACGGTCAAAAGATGAGAATAGAATTACCTGGTCATCCAGCATGTCGACTAAGGTTCGTTCTACTCGGTCTAACGTCCAACATATCGTCCAAGGTTCGTTCTATTTGGGCATCGCACGCAGTGGTCCGGTCTACTGCCAACGACGTAATCACGTCGACGACTACGCATGGCTACAACGGGAAGCAACACGTGTCCATCGGTTGGAATCGTACTCGGTCTACGCGTTCCGTTCGGCAAGCAAGGTCAGGGATTGGAAGAGAGGCATGGTAGCTCACCATGATTCATTAAGAGTAGTTCTGACGTTGCTCGGCATCTAGGTCTTCGCGTCATGGTGCCATCCACGTAGCTCATCCTTCGTCCTTGCACGTGGTGCACCTAGAGAGAAGAAGTTGCTCGAAGATGATGATAGATTGACACGAGATAAAGTTTGTCGATAGCGAGAACATGAATTTAGACGGCACGATGGCACGGACAGGCAGAGATGATATCATGAGTCATATTACAAGGATGAATCAAAATGTGTGCAGGATATAAATAGGGTCTTCGATGAAGTGGCGCCATCGACCGATCAGGGTGCACATAGCCGAACAGCGATGCGCACGTGGCCGAACAACTGCGCGTTCGCAGCCGAATCAGCAGCGTGCACGCAGTCAAACAGCGACTGGGCGCCATCGACCGAACCGCTGCGCCGCCCTGGCCGAACAGTGATTCAGCAAGGAAGGACGTCAGCAAGACGGAGGAGTTCGACGCGGCGAAGTGGTACTCTTCCTGGATCAGTGCGAACAACGGCACGAAGGCCAGTTTCAGTCTAAGGATGGTAACAGGAAGGAAACAGAGGGAAACTTTGGACGCCTGATAGCTCACCGGCGGTGTCATTAGAACGTGATGATCGACGCTGAGGCAGGGGTTCGGCGTCGATGCTATGAACGACCGGCGATGCGGCTGTGGTGCTGTCGGAGGCATGGCCGGAGCTCCGGGTGTCGCGGCGATGTCGGAGCTGCAGCGTGTCGGGGTGGAGCACGGCGAGGTCGTTCAGCACACGGTCGGCTGGGGTCGGCGTGGCCGAGTCGTAGGTGGTCACGACGTCGAGGAGCACCGCGTGGAAGGAGATGATGTCGTGGACGCGGCCGTCGTGTCGTAGAGGCCGGCGGTGGCGATGTCGTGGATGCCGGGCGACGTCGCGGCGTGGCGTGACCATGGTCTCGGCACTTGAGGCAGTGAGCAGCGACGGAGAGAAGAGGCGTGGTCAGCCGTGGCGAGTTCGGCGTTGTCGTGCGGCGTGGACGGGCAGGAGCAGAGGCGAGGTGGTGCTTGTCGAGGTCGGCGCCGCGGAGGCCGGTGCTCGGGGAAGAGGCGAGGACGCGTGGTGCCGTGGCGCGGCTGGAGGTCGGTGCTGTCGCCGGCTCGATGCTGAAGGAGGTGAGGTCGACGTCGCGGCGGATGGAGGCCCGGAACGCCGGTGCAAGGTAGGAGCTCGGGAACGGCCGCGGCACGGGTTCGTCGGCGATGAAGTACGAGGTCAAGGTAGATGGAGCAGGTGGACGCCGAGTTCATGGTGATGCAGCAGGGTACCGGCGTCCGCGGTGGCTCTCGGCGAGGACACGGAACAGGAGCTCGCGGTGGTAGCGTTCCCGGTGCGGGCGTCGCTGCGGCCATGGCGTGGTTCTGCGACTCGGCGAAGACTCGGCGTCGCGGAGGAGCATGGCTGGGCGACGTCGTGGTTGGGGGTCGCGGCGAAGACGGCGCTGGCGCGGTCGACGTCGTGGCGAAGGAGCAGAGCGTCGAGGCAATCCCGGCCGGCGTGGTGGAGGCGATGCCGTTGGAAGGGCTTAGTGGCGCGGTCGCTGCAGTGGTGGTCGGAGGCACGTCGGCGTTCGCGCGGCCAGCTGTGGCCGGTGTGGCTCGGCGGTGGTGTGGTGGCCGTCCGGCGGCTGGGGAGGAAGAAGATGGAGAAGGTGGCGGCCATGGCTCTTATGGGCACGAGCTAGGGTTCCAGGGGTTCTCCGTCCATCCTTGGTGTCCGCGCCGTGGATGGGACGGCCGAGACACGTGGCGTGTATCCGCGCGGGCGAGCAGGTGGGCAGGGCGCTGGCGTGCGTGCGTCTCATGCGGCGGCGGCTGCGGCGGCCAGGAGCGCTTGGCGACCAGCTAGGGTTCGGGGTGGTGCGCGCGGCGATGGGCCAAGCGGCCAGCTGGGCCGAGCGGTGTGAGTAGCCAGGGGCGTCGAGCTGGGCCTTGGGCCGTGCGCTATCCGAAGTGGAGAAGGGAGAGGCCGGATGGGCCAAGTGAGGGAGAGAGGGGAGGGCGCGCAGGTGGGCTGGCTGGGGAGGTTTCGGCCCAGAGGAGAAGGGGTGGTTTCCCAAAAGGAGTTTAGGATAATTTTGGAGGAATTCGAATGGAGCGTTCAAATATGGTTCTATGGGAAAGGAGAAAAAGATCTTTCTCTTCTATGAAACATTATGGCTTGGATGGTTCTTGGAGATGGAAACAAGAGAGATCGAGAGGGGATTTCATGAAGAATGAGAGGAGGTTGCTACGGAGTTGTGCTCTCCAATATACGACTTAAGTTGCAAAAAGAATCTTCGGCAAACTCCTACAAGCAATACTATATGAATGCAATAATTTATTTATAAATTGTTTCCGGTTCAGCTAGCAACTACATGCTCCACACAACCACATGAAAAAATTTTAAAAAGTTCGAATTTTTGGGTTGTTACAAAATATTTTTAAATAAACAAGTGGTCAAAATTATACTTTGAAGACCATGTCGCTATCCTAAATGACATCTAAAAGCGATATAGAGGGACTACTGTTGTACTGTTCTATTCAGCGCTACCCATTTAGTAACGGTGTATATTATCACATTGTTAAAATCACTAGAAATTTTTATAGCGGGCTCATACACCCATTATTATGTGCTCATACGGTTTTTTAGAATTTTGGGACCGCCGCATGATATTGTTGCTTTTTTCTGTTAGAGTCGTTAAAACATAAGTTTGAGTAATCTCAACCAAAACACTTGATTTTTTATTCGTTCTTAGGATGACTAGCGAGCACAAATAGAACAAATGCATTAATTTTTCTCTAATTTTTACACATTATTCAGTATGTTGTTCAAGTTCGATTTCCTTTTTAAAATCATATATATGAAAAAAAAATTATATTTTTTTGTCAACAAAAAAAAATATGGAAACAGCTAACGCACGGCCGACCGTGCTATAGATTTTTCGTACGACCTTGCCATTTATAGTAAAAGAATATTTTTTTTCATTTTTAGTAAGGATGCCAATCAGCCAGCTTGTTAGTGTGCGGGAGAAAATATTTGCCACTGTACTAGTAGCTTCTGCAGCCAAAAGCCCAAATACCGACGACCACAATTTATGACAAAAAGCAAATTAGACTCAGACACATGCTTTTATATACTACATATGTATATTAAATAAAAGATAATGTATTCAGAAAATAGCACCTGAAAAAGAACATATTTGCCTCTACAGTTTCTAGAGCACAACAATTTGCATCTAGTCCTTAGGAAAATCACATATTTTCGCATCTCCTTTGTACATGGTCTGCATCCTGTATGTTAAAAAACATAGCATGAGCCATAAATTTGTTGCTCGATGGGGATAAAAAAGATGCAGAATACATTATTGTTCGTGAAGCCTCTATTGCTGATAAAAAAAAGATGCATGTGTTGGCAATGTTACAATAGATTGCACTTTCTCAAGCAATTTAAGTGTCATCCGTTAAGCAATAATATCTTTCTAAATAGACAATTCATATATTTAGAAAAGCAAGTATGATGTCTATGTTTATTTGCAACCTGTAGCTCATCCCTTAGTTTATTTAAAAAATAAAGATGAAACAGAAATGAGATGATGATGTAAAAAAAACTAGTTTTATATAAAAGGCAGACTAGTTTAATCGTCGTACTAGTCTAGTCTAATGGACTTTTTGACTAGTAAAAATAGGATAAATTACCTATTCAAAAAGCATTGTTTCCTAACAAATAACATTTCAATTGCCTAAGAAAAATGTGAAGGAATCTACTTAACTGGAATACGTAAAATTGTCTAACTAGAAAAGAGCAATAATTTGCTTAATTTAAACAAGATTTACCTAGTTAGTAATAGTACTTTTACCTATCTAAACCAATAAATATGCTTAACTAAAAAGATAAAATATCAAATTAGAGAAAGTACTAATTTACTTATTAGTAATACTACTTTTGCCTAACTAAAATAATAATTTTGCCTAACTTATAAAGACAAAATGCCTAACTACAGGAAAAAAATAATTAGAGGATCAGTATACTATATATATTTTGAAATTTGAGTTGTTTATTAGGTATGCAGTGAAAAAGACAGCATATCAGCTAGTTCTGTGTTGAAACATAATGTTTATTAGTTCTCTTGTAGGAGGTGACTAAATGAAGTAATATACTTGGAGAGCAAAAATAGCAAAAAATTAGGACTGAGTAAGAAGTGTTGTTGCTCTTTAGAAGTACAAAATTAGAAAGTATTGGTGTGCTAAATGATTATAAATTTGGTTAATATAAGAAAATATTATAAAGTGTTACAAACAGAGGCAACTATTTTAGACACAAGTATTTTTTAATACATTGCAGACCTCACATTTTCTTTGTTTCTGGTCTGAAATCAAACTTTCAAAACTTACTGTTAGCTAGCACTTGGCAACTAACAAATCAAACTTTGCATAAGTTTTGAAATCAAACATTGCAAAAAGACAAGCTAATTCAGAACCATCTGTAACTGTTATTTTTTTCTCTATTTTATTTCACAAAATAGTTCCAATGAACAATGCCGGATAGTTCTATTTTCTCTATCTTAATATATTGACGCACAGTTCTCTCATGCGTGTTCAAGGAAGAAAACCCATGCCAGATAGCCTGTAACAAGTCACTAACCTGACAGATCCAAGATTATGAAATGGAGTTCAGTATATTTATCCTCTTCAAAAGATTCTTCCTCTATCCATCTTTTAATCCTGCAAATGGAAATAACAGATTTATATATCTATCAACTTGTTCTCGTGAAATGCTAGAATACATACTGAATTGTAATGAAATTACCTGTTCAAAAAATTGTAAGGAAATTGTTGTTGCCTTTCATTCAGGTAGTTGCAGTTAGCGAAGTTTATTGGTGCTTCAATGGCCAAGATCAGGAACCCAGAAACTCTTTGGGCCTCCTTATAGTGATGTAGGTCCCTGTAAATATCAGTACCCTTGATGTTCCCTTGAACCATCATCTTTGGCCTTGTGATTTGCATCAATACCATGAATATAGATATACCAACCTGTATTTTTTATAAAAAATGAATGTGAGTACCAAGCAAATAGAACAAGCACATTGAAATTGAAGCTGTTAACACCAGTTTTTTGCACACACAAGGGAATGACAGATGGACCAGTGTACGAGAGATGATCGTATGATGCATTCGGCAGAAGACCAAGATCGGTTAATTCTCGGGGTCCCGGCGAATGCATGAGCGGTCGGCTATCTTGCGAGGCGGTAATTTTATTCGGGAAACAAATATGGCAAGTGGAGCTGACGTGCACGAAAAGACACGTGGCGATGGAGGACGCCAAGAGGAAAATAGGGATAGGACTCGTATTTTCCTAGTTTCCTTTGAAGTCGTAGTCTTCTAGGATTCGTGTTTCGCCCAGGGTATAAATATAAACCCCCGACCATTGTAAAAACTGTTCACAACCATATCAATACAAATCGGCCCCGTGCCATCTTCGAGTCCTTAGTCGTGTCGTCGAGTTCTTTGAGAGGAATCATCGATCCGTCGACCTCCGTAAGTCCCGACAACCTTGTTATCATGTCTAGTATCATGCGGTGGATTTAGATATGATGCAAGCAGTCTTGTATGTTTTCAATGGTCGTGCGGCGGACCCTTGTTAGCGATCAAGAAGTCTTTGCTTATGTTTTGCTTATGGGTAGATACTGTGCGGCAGGCGTTTATTCATATGTTTAGCAAAAGCGAGATAGTTATCGGCTCTATTAGATTTGGCAAGATCTAATAGATTCATTAAGTTATCATGTGTTGCATGGTTTATTTAATCTTGTAACACTCTTCTTGCCCAATCTAGATTGATTTTTATTCGGCCTTGCTTCACAAGTTTACTTGTGTCCCAATAATTGCATATTCACGATGGCCGAATCAATTTCCAATCTAGGTTGTTACATGTTGTGGGTTCATACATGCCAATCACGTTTGAGCTTTGATAAAACTAGGTGTCGTGCGACAGATGCAGGTTTTAGCTTGTTTGATCATGCTTGTTTGTATGTTCCTTCTTTATGGACCCCAACTCGGCTAGTTTGCCGGGCTTGGTTAAGCTTACACGAGTAATGAGTGTTTATAGATCTGTTCAGATATATACATGCTTTTAGCTTCTTATTGTCAGATTGTATCATGCGGTGGATTGATCAGATCGTAGGAAGTGGTGTAGACTTATAGCGAGTTTTAGCCTTGTTTGAGTTTACGCTTGACGGGTTAATGAAGACTAGACGTGCGGCAGACTAGTTGGATTAACTTATGCATGTGATGTTTGAATAGATTTATACTTACAAGTTACCTGTTTATATTTCTTCACGTCTTGATGACGTATTCAAGCATGTCTTTTTCCTACATGTGTATTCGGCAACCAACGCGTTTATATGCTTTCTTTTTGTATTTGCCAAATGACCTTATAAACATGTTCAGCAGACAGCTTCTATAGCTGTATGCTGTTGTGAGTGGCTTTAGGGCCGTAAATATGGAACTGTCTGGTCTCATCCGGCATGTTCCAGTTTTATTCTCACAGTTTTATCCCTTGTTGGCTTTCAGGTCAAACCGACTGGCACGTCTTCGGATTCCAAACCGTCCAGGCACCTGATTGAAGCCACGCTTTTTCCGGCTTGCTGTGTGTGAGGCGCGGACCACATTTTGCGTCAACACACTTTTTGGCACGCTTGGTGGGACAGCTCTTTTTTAAGATGCCTGAGATCGACGACACTCAAATTCTGGAAGTGACCATGGATGAGTTGCCACCAGACTCGAAGCTTTTTGTACAACAAGCTTGTGATGAGTTTCAACGCAAGTGCTTGATGACCTTCTCGAAGAACAAGAGCAACAAGGTTTTCCAGAAGCAACCACTCCCAAGAGGTCTTTTCCCTCATGAGTCTGATAGTACTGATGAGGAAGATGTTCAGAAAATGACTGAACTAGTGTATAAGGCGATGTCACAGGCCATGACCAATCATCAATCAGCTTTCCTGAATACCTTTCGCGCCATTATGGTTGGTATCTTCGGCACGACGGTTGATAAATGTTTCGAAGCAGCCGCTGGTCCAATGCAAGGGCCACTGTTATTCCCCGTGTCTCAGCCTCAGAGAAAAAATGTTGAAGACGACGGAGCTGGTACAAGCACAGGTGGGATGGTCCCTCATGAGACACAACAACTTCCCACAACTTATGGCCAGCTCGCGTTCGACACAACGGGAAATGTCCCGTAGTCTGCTTTCAGAGTGTCTCCCGCAATGAACAGGATACAAAAGAGCATGTTTGGAGATGGGTATCAAGAGTTCATTGATTATAACGCAATTAATGCTTTTCCAAATCCGGACTATAAAAGTTCAGCAGGAGCACATCTTCGAGGTCAAGCACAAGCAGCCCCGGATTCGAGTGTTGACCTCATCATGCATAGGATGGCCGACATGATGCAAAATCAATTCGGCCTGAAGCCAAAGAATCAGTCTTACGCTTACAAGTCTCCGTACCCAGAGTGGTACAACTGAGTAGCGCTTCCTCCAAGGGTGAAGCCTCCTACTGATTTTACCAAGTTTTCAGGCCAAGATGACACCAGTACTATAGAACACATCAGCCGTTACCTAATGCAACTTGGAGAGGCATCTGCAGATGAAGCTTGGAGAATTCGGTACTTCCTGTTGTCATTAACAGGACCAGCCTTCTCATGGTTCACCTCTCTACCAGCAAACTCTATTAATACATGGGCAGAGCTAGAACAAAAGTTCCACGCGTATTTCTTTACGGGCACCAATGAGAAGAAGTTGGTCGATCTCATGAGTCTGAGGATGAAACCTAACGAGACGCCGCAAGAATATTTGCACAGATTCAGGGAAACTAAAAACCTCTGCTATTCCCTGAATCTACCAGATGATCAATTGCCAGAGATAGCTATAGCTGGCATGTTGCCGAGTATCAAGGATAAGTTATTTGGCATGGAGTTTGATGATCTCGGGCAATTATCACAACGATTGGCAATGATGAGTAGTCAGGTTCAAGGGTTCAGGAAGAATAATCAATTCCAGAAAGGTGATGTGGCTGCCAAGATGTATCAGGCTTTCTTAGAAGAAGCAGTGGAGTACGATGATGAAGATGAGGTAGCTACAGCCGAGTTAGTCTGGGCGAAAGAGCCAACTCAAGTCAATCAACGATGGCTGAGGTAGCAAAAAGGTACTTATGAATTTGATGTTTCCAAATTACATAAACTATTTGAGTACTTGTTGAAGGAGGGACGCATCAAGTTGCCGGAAGGTCATACCATGTGTTGACGGTCCTTAATGTCAATATTATACCATCAACTAATGCATAGAATGACATGAAATGAACCATAAAGCATAGTTGTAGGGTTTGATTCTAACAAGTTCCACGAGTTTTGGTGCTCTCACTTGTTTTGCAGAATTATCAATATTTCACCATATAAAAGTATCTCAAGTAATGAAACAGAGCACACCATTGCGAAGAGCTCGTCGAGACGATCGAAACAGACATATGGTTTGCTACATTTGGAGTCCCGACGAGAGAGTCCTCGATGGATACGACTTGGAAGATTCTAGAACATTCCAGAACATTCCAGAAGACAAGAGAAGGCGACCCACGGAAGGCGGGGCCCACCTGTCATAGGGGCAGACCGACCGGTCTCCCTACTGGACCGACCGGTCGGCTATTGGGCCCAATTGCACCCCCCCCCCCCCCTTCGCGTGACGCACTCCAACCGACCTCTCCAACACGTTTTGGCCCATTTAGGCCCAAGTGCATATGACGAAGGATTTAGTCCCACATCGCTTGCCCAAGGTGGAGCGGAGGCCAGGATCCCCTATATAATAAACCCAGGACCCCCCTGAGGCAATACACCATCATCATCTGGGAGTCTTTGTAGAGGCATCCCTCGAAGGACAACCTCTCCTCCCTAGAGAATTAGGTTTAGATTTTCCAATGTAATAGCTTAGCTTTAGTCGGGAGTTAGGGAGAGCGGAGCTGCGCTCTGGTTCTGGAGGAGTCTTCAGAGTTTTGGTATGTCTTGTATCTTTTCTTCGTAAGACTAATGCTTTAATATATTTATCTTCTCTATTTACTTTATGCTTTATTATATGATTAGTATAGTTGTTATATCTTGGCATGGGATCTTCGCTCGTATTGAGTGCTCTAGTTATTCATGGTAATTAGAGTAGTAATCAATAGATTAGACATGGTGTTTAGTCTATAGGTTACCTGAGGTTGCGCTCAATCCCACGGAATAGTTGTGGTAGCCCCAGGGGTGACAGCTCTGTTAGGCCTTCGTAGTCCTCCACGTTTGGATTGATGTTTCGTAGAGCTTTTGGCAGCCTTCTCCCAACTACCTTTTTCTCAGTCTTCTTCGAGAGTTGGAAAGGACCTACTGTTCCAAAGTGCCAATGTTTATGACTGCTATATCTTTTCATCTTTGTTGCTTTAGAACACAAGTAATAGAGAAGTACGTAAGAACCTTGATCTCTTCCGTTGTCCTCCTACTATAGTTATCTATACATTTATCATGAATTCTCTTTGATGTGCTTTCGTTATCATATATATCATATATCAATTACTCCTGCTTTAGTCTAATTAGTACTCTGAGTTAGTAGATGCATGATAGTGAGTTATCAGATTCTTGACCCTAGCTTCCCTGTGGTAAAATATAAATAACGATCCTGGAATACTCCCGGTAAAATGCTACAATGATGTTCTGTGCGCTTGCAGAATCTTTCATATTCTATTTGCACTAACAAACGTCAACAAGCATTTTTGGCGCCGTTGCCGGGGAAGCAATTGGTGTAAAGATTTTGATAATAATCTTGATGTCTGCTAATTAAGTGTACCACTAGCTTTAGTAGGATTACCCCTTGTTCTGTTGAGTGTGGAATAGACAGGACATCAGATGCCGTTTCGACCTTATGGCAAGCTTCCACAAGAATGAAGAACCCAGGGTGCCTAAACATTCAAGATCCATCATTAATTCAGGAACCCTGCAATCTCATAGGTTTGTGTATACATATATATTATTTATTCTAACCATGTGTAGATTGGAGAAAAGGTCGTCGTCACAAGAATTCAACTCCCATCTCATGTGACGGATATGCTGCGCCACTCACAAATCCCCGTTGTGAGTCATGGTAAGTATAATCAAGGTGAGACAGTCTTGCTCATGGACTTTAAACTTTATGAGTAGTTATCTTTTTTAATTTCTTGCATACCACTGCACGTTTACTTTTAATTATTCATCCACTCCATTTAGTTTAGGTTTTCTTTTATCAAATCCACATCATGTTTAGTTCCTTGCATGCATTCATGTCATCTGCATCTAAACGAAAAAAAAGAAAAAAAATATTCCTCACTGTGATCATGCTCTTTCATCTCTTTTTGAATAAATCTCTGTTATTCTCTCGTGCTACCTTTGTTTACCATAGTATGTTTTGGTTTGAAAGTACTTAAATTGAGTACTTTCATAGGCTTTTTAAATTAAGTGTGGTGCTTAGGTTAAATAGTCTACCTTAATCAAATTAGACACGGAGTTTGGTTTGATTATTGATCTGAAATTAGCTTGTGTAGACATTGGATATTTTGTTGGACTAACCCCTGCAGGGAACTTTAACTACACTTTGGGAAAGTCCTGAGATGAATTCACATCAGAGATGAAGCAAGGCATACGATGAACTGCATAATGAAGATCGGCTCATTCATCATGGATGAATGAACTGTGAGTATTAAAGTTTATTTAAATTTATCTTCTACTGCAAGTATCTTTGCCTTGAACCATGTTAAAATGCAGCCAACACATAAAACGCTAGTCTATGCTAAAGTAATCTTAAAATCATCTTTTTCATTAGCATGGATGAATAACACATAGTTGTGGATAACAACTCATATTTCAAATTCAGTACAATCCTTTGGGTATATGTCCATTAACATTCTGTAGGAGATGAGATTTGCTTGTTCATGGTGTGAACTTAAAGATCCAAAACCCAACCCGTGGATTGACAAAACTCATCATCAGACAAGTCACAAGTGATGTCAAAGGCAGCCAAGCTTTGAGCCATCCCAAGGCCTAAGCCAGGACACTTATGACGAGTAGGATGCAACTCACCCCGTATGGGTCAATCTATGCCTACGCTCATCATTGTCGAAGACATCAACACCGACACCAACAACAAATACCTGGGAGACGATATGCCACTACATCATAACATCTAGGTGTCGTCCAAAGAAAGTTTGTTGGTGGTTCACTATAAAGACAAGCAGTGGAAGTTCTCCTCACTTCTAATCATTACAACACAAGAGCTAGTTTGAGGGATGAGGTGGAACAACTTCAGCAACAAGGTCTACAATTTCAACTCATGAACACATTGTTGAAGAAATCCGGGCATCCACCTACTTCACAAGCCAGCTTGGGGGAGACACAATTCCGTTGTCTAGATTTTCTTCACGATCAAGGAGAGGAAGGAGAAATCCAGCTTCAACACGTTGATCAGTACAAGACACTGGACGCTATCCCAATTAAGGAGAAGAATATGATCCATCACTCATTCTTGAAAGATCATTCTTGAACACCACCAATGTGTCATCCTTGTCGGACATGGAGACGTCCACTTTTGGATCTTCGATCAAAAGGTTCACTGTTTCATCAACAACTACACCACTTATGAGCAGCCGAAGAAAACCAAGAGAAGACGTTGACTCAACCGATGAAGGAAGAACCAACTACCAGGAATTGAGGAAGACATCATAAAGGATGAAGCCACTGCACCACAAGAATTAGAAGATGGAGAGATAGTACTCGAGCATACAAATCAAGAGAATAATTGACAAAGTCTCCATCGTCTGGACCTGTTGAGAAGAAGACTCAGCTGGCCCACTGTGAGATAAGCAAGAGAAGACAAGTCATTTATGAACAATAACCAGATAAACAAGAGAAGCTTCCACCAGGTGGTTCGACACAATCACTCTTCAATAATAAGGTAACATTTCAAGGTAAGTGTCTATCACTTTAAAAGCTTCTCTTTAATTCTGGTATGCGCATCAATAAAGAACCAAACATGTTTAAGTTGCACCTCGCATGATCCAACCTAATCAACTCAACATGTTCAGTTCTTTACTTTTTGTTCTTAGCTTTACTCTCTTGAATCTCACTATCTTAACCAAATGAGCTAAAATGTTATGCATCTAACCTTTGGAAGATGATATATCACAATCATGAAAAGATCGACACATTATGCATAGATTATCCTTCCTTGGGTTAAGTAATATGATCTGTTAAATATTTTTAAGATGGTACTTTCATGCTCATCTGATGATCCAATCACTCATGTTAAGATTGAATAGAACACAGAAACAATAAGTTTATCTTGTGCAATGTGCCTAAGGTTAGAGAGGAATGAATAAAACTTTTGGTTCTGTTGGTGTTTTTCCACCAACAGAGCCTATGCACTTGATCTCTACCTTGTCTTTATGAGCAGGACACACTCTTGAGCAAAACATGGAGGGGTTTGTCAACTCCCAAATTCTACAGAGTGAAGGTCCTGGATCTACAAGGACATGCACACTGAGCAAGATGCTGCCAGCTTCCACAACTAATGCTTCACTTCAAATTGCTGGACGAACGAAGAACATGAGTGACACCATATCAAGAGGTGTAGTTATCAAGGTCTACATATCGAAATCAAATGATGCATCTCAGGAATGAACATGGTGAGAAGTCCTGTTTAGAGGACTTAAAACATTGAACCCTCGCCGAAAGGTAAATCGGTAGTTATCCATATTTATCTTTTCTGCATTAGTTTTTGCATGTTTAGTTTTCATCATTATTCCTCCATAGCATATTTACTTTTCTGCATTAGCATTGCATAAAAAAAGAGAGAAAATATTTTACTTTTTGCACTGCATCATAAAACTTTAAGCCCCATGTGAATAATTCTATGGTGTGTAAAAACCCGTAGGGATATTCACTGTGGTGGCATAAAAATAAAAATAAATATGCATACATTCATCCTGTTACACTTTCTCTTGCATCATAAAAAATATTAAAATACAAAAAATATTGAGAAAGAGACCTTATTGAAACTCTGGACAACTAAGGCTTGAGTGGCCAACCACTAAACACTTAATCTGTTCCACAAGTTTTGTTGTCTATTTGAGTTTCACAGGATTTGAAAGACTAAGAAAAGTTGACGAGCAAGTGGATGTTCCATCCACTGTTGGAGCACTATTCCAAAACCATCAACATCAATCAATGCTCCGATGGAGGAAGAACATTTTCACTGCCAGTCTGCTACATTGCAAGATCAAACGACTACGTCAACATTCAGCTTGGGGGAAAGCACCCCCATGTATCCAGGTAAGTATTTTTTATCTTCTTAAGTTTTCTTTCTATAAACAAATTCAAAATAAAAAAAATATGAGCACATGAAGGCTCACCCTTAAAAAGAAAAAAAAGAACAAAAATATTCGGGCACATGAAGGCTCGATGCGATCGAAAGGATTAGCTTGGGGCAGACGCACCCCCGTTATCTTCGTGATTTAGGTATGTCTTACTACAATCTTAATATTTTAAATAATAGGTTATAGTGTGTGTTAGATTAAATAAATAAAGCATGTCAAATCTGAAGAACTCTCTCCCTAATTTCTTAAAATGGAAATGATGAATGGTTGCTCTATTGTATTTCTTTCTAGTACCTAGCCTTTAAGCATGAGTTCTCTTAAGTTTAAAAATTAATGATGCCTTAAAATGAAATTAAATATATGGGTAGCAAATGCTTGATCTAGAGTCTAGGTAATTGACAGATATGATATGTGATGATCTGAGCTATTGTTATCTTGTTCTAAAACAACACTAGAGTTCCGGAGAGTTTCCAATATTAATATGACAAATAATTGCATTGAGTTAAATTAAGTTTTGTTGACCCTATGAGAAGTTATCATGCTATTGAATTGAGATCACTTACACATTTCATCCATCTTTCGCATAAATGCTCATGATTATCTGTTGCTATCCTCTCAAAAGTTTGTTGGAAGCATGTGGCTATTGAATAAAAAAAAGAGAGAAAAGAAAAAAAAATCCAAGGAAATAAAAAGGGAGAAGTGTCCGAAACCTCAAAAAGATAGATCCCGAGGAAATAAAAAGGGACAAGTATCCGGAACCTCGAAGAAAAAAAGAAGAAGAAGAAAAAAAAATGATGAATATCAGAAAAAATGGGCACGTGCCCGACAGTAGAATTAGGCTGATAGCCATGTGTTTCTAATAGACAAAAGAGAGTGATATATTCAAAAGAGCATCCGCCTCCATTTTCCATACACATGCACTTCTTGATTCAATGGTATGGTTGACTTTCTCTATGGATCCATTATTTAATTTGGCAACATATGTTTTTTAAGCATTTTAAAAAATCATAAAAACTCCGGGATAATGGTGAAGTGAAAGAACTAGAGACATGGTGGTCGATTTGATCGTTCTATTGTTCAATTACTCAAGATTCAAGGTAAAGTACTAAGACCCGTGATACATAATATGATATCTTTTTCTAATCCAAATGAGAACTTTTGTTTGAATGCATGTGTACTTGTTAGAAGTGCAGATATTGCAGCAACTCCTGATCCACTGTTGAGTTTGGCTTTGCTAAGGGACTGGCAAAGGGTAAGCTTAGGGGAACTTGTTGACGGTCCTTAATGTCAATATTATACCATCAACTAATGCATAGAATGACATGAAATGAACCATAAAGCATAGTTGTAGGGTTTGATTCTAACAAGTTCCACGAGTTTTGGTGCTCTCACTTGTTTTGCAGGATTATCAATATTTCATTATATAAAAGTATCTCAAGTAATGAAACAGAGCACACCATTGCGAAGAGCTTGTCGAGACGATCGAAACGAACATATGGTTTGCTACATTTGGAGTCCCGACGAGAGAGTCCTCGATGGATACGACTTGGAAGATTCTAGAACATTCCAGAAGACAAGAGAAGGCGACCCACGAAAGGCGGGGCCCACCTGTCATAGGGGCAGACCGACTGGTCTCCCTACTGGACCGACCGGTCGGCTATTGGGCCCAATTGCACCCCCCCCCCTTCGCGTGACGCACTCCAACCGACCTGTCCAACACGTTTTGGCCCATTTAGGCCCAAGTGCATATGACGAAGGATTTAGTCCCACATCGCTTGCCCAAGGTGGAGGGGAGGCCAGGAGCCCCTATATAATAAACCCAGGACCCCCCTGAGGCAATACACCATCATCATCTGGGAGTCTTTGTAGAGGCATCCCTCGAAGGACAACCTCTCCTCCCTAGAGAATTAGGTTTAGATTTTCCAATGTAATAGCTTAGCTTTAGTCGGGAGTTAGGGAGAGCGGAGCTGCGCTCTGGTTCCGGAGGAGTCTTCAGAGTTTTGGTATGTCTTGTATCTTTTCTTCGTAAGACTAATGCTTTAATATATTTATCTTCTCTATTTACTTTATGCTTTATTATATTATTAGTATAGTTGTTATATCTTGGCATGAGATCTTCGCTCGTATTGAGTGCTCTAGTTATTCATGGTAATTAGAGTAGTAATCAATAGATTAGACATGGTGTTTAGTCTATAGGTTACCTGAGGTTGCGCTCAATCCCACGGAATAGTTGTGGTAGCCCTAGGGGTGACAGCTCTGTTAGGCCTTCGTAGTCCACCACGTTCGGATTGATGTTTCGTAGAGCTTTTGGCAGCCTTCTCCCAACTACCTTTATCCCAGTCTTCTTCGAGAGTTGGAAAGGACCTGCTGCTCCAAAGTGCCAATGTTTATGACTGCTATATCTTTTCATCTTTGTTGCTTTAGAACACAAGTAATAGAGAAGTATGTAAGAACCTTGATCTCTTCTGTTGTCCTCCCACTATAGTTATCTATACATTTATCATGAATTCTCTTTGATGTGCTTTCGTTATCATATATATCATATATCAATTACTCCTGCTTTAGTCTAATTAGTACTCTGAGTTAGTAGATGCATGATAGTGAGTTATCAGATTCTTGACCCTAGCTTCCCTGTGGTAAAATATAAATAACGATCCTGGAATACTCCTGGTAAAATGCTACAATGATGTTCTGTGCGCTTGCGGACTCTTTCATATTCTATTTGCACTACCAAACGTCAACACCATGCTGCACCCTGAGGGGGTTAAAGACAAGAAGTATTGTGGTTTCCATAATACCAGGTCTCACTCTATAAATGATTGCCGAGTGTTCAGAGTGCGGATCCAGAAAGCTATCCAGGAAGGGCATCTGAGGTTCGATGGAAAGATGAAAGTTGATGGTAGCCCTTTTGGACAGAATACCGTATCCTTCTCTGTTAATATGGTTAATGTAGCTGATCTCAGGGGCAAAAGCAAGATGAAGGTGTTGACCTCTGATAGAGCAAGAGAAGCTGGTGCTGTTGACCCCGATCGACAAATCACAAACGGAGAATTTTGGCAACGAGTCTGTTTCCAGAATAGCCGAACTGAAAGGGGTGAAACCTCCAGGCCCAGGATCACGACGCGTATTTTATTGAACAAATGGCGTCGGGAGCAGGAACGGTACCAGAAGCAAAGGTTTTATGAGGAACAAAAGTTCATAAGAAAGCAACAGAAGTATGAAGAAGAAATATACTAAGAGGAACGAGAATATATGAGAGATCAAGAGCGATCTCATTGGGAGTGCTCATTCTTCAAGTATTGTTGGAATGAAGGCTTGAAGCTGCCTGCCAAGAACAATTGCCCTGAATGCAGTGATCAATATTTTGAATACAGGCAGTCTCGAGTCAACCACCGTTCGGTTCATGAAAGACTTGGGGTTCGAATCCCTGAAGACGATCGGCGCTTAAAAATAAATGATTCCGAAAATCGGCAAAGAGGAAGGTTTGCCAATCGAGGTTGGGCACGCGCTGGAGAAGAAGAATACCACGAGTATGTTTGGCAGAAAGGACAGTGGTGTCCACCAGGATTGAGGAAGAGCCAGAAAAGAAGAGTGCAGCGCTTAAGGAACAGGGAATTGGCATAAGCAGGCGTCAAAACAAAGCAGATTTGGCGTCCTAAAGAGAAGCCTAATGAAGGTGATCATTCGGCTGATGCATGCATGGCATTCTTTCTCCCATCAGAATTCATAGCTCCCGAAAATCAAGATGTCCAAGAAGAAGTGTATTCAGATTTTGACGAAGACGAATTCCAAGATCTATTAGCTCAACTTGTTTTGGCTCAACGGGCAGTTTTTGATAAACCAGCTAAGCATCGACACTTCAGACCACTTTATATGAGGGGATATGTCAATGGCAAGCCACTAACCAAAATGTTTATTGATGGAGGAGCTGCCATAAATATCATGCCATATACTACCTTCAGGAAACTTGGGATGACAAGTGAAGAATTATTGAAGACTGACATGGTGTTGAGGAACTTTGCTAGTAATTCTTCTGATACTTGGGGAGCAGTTCATGTTGAGTTGACAATCGGGTCCAAGACTTTGATTACTACTTTCTTCATCATAGATGGCAAGGGGGCATACAGTTTGCTTTTAGGAAGGGATTGGATACATGCAAACTGTTGTGTTCCGTCAACTATGCATCAATTCCTCATCCAGTGGATTGGAGATGACGTCGAAATTGTCCATGCTGATGATTCGCTGAGTGTCGCTAATACAGAGCCCATCTATTGGGAATATGATGGTGTCGAGTGCTTCTCTGGAAGAGTTTGGGAAGTAGGTCCTATGAATGTTTTTGACAAGGACCAACAGCCGATTCAAACGATCGGCTCTCAGAGCAATTTTTGAAGAAATAATCCGATTGATGGTAACGGAGAAGAGTTGGGACCAAGTTTCATGTTGGCTGATAAGGAATAAAGTATTGGTGATGAAGCCGAAACAAAATCAATATTTGTAGGTTTGGGTCTAGATTGTAGATTGGAATTGATGAACCTTTTGAGAGAGTTCTGCCTTTTTCTCCGTCGCTGAAGTTCAAGAAAGATTAGAAAATGTGTATAAGGTGACGTACAACAGAAGGTTTTTGATTGAAGAATATGAAGGCACTTCGATAGCTTGATAATCGTTTCGAGTTGTACGTGGCGGCCGATGGTCTTACAATAGGATCGGCCCTTATACAAAATTTAAAGGGAAAAAAAGAGTAATAGCTTGCTTTAGCCGAAAATGTTAGACCCAGAGACGGGTATTCGGCTATGAAGAAATTTTATTCTTGTATGTGTTGCTTATAAACCAAGCTTCGACACTACTTATTGAAAGTCGAACGCATAGTAATTGTAGAAGCAGATTCAGGAATGTTTATATACAGAAATAGCCGATGTAAAGCATCGTCTTTAGCAGAAAAAACGCTCTAATGATTTGGAATATAGCCGATATTATTTATATCGCCTTTAGCACAAAAATGTTCATAATCCTGGTGACCATAGCATTTTTCAAATAGCAGGTTTATCGGGAGAAGAGAAAGGTGAAGTGCAGTAAATAGGATGCCGAGTGACATGACATGTCAGAGCAAGATCTATTCGGTTAGGATGACGTCATGCGTTCGGGAAACGTTTCTCTGAAGAAGTGTTGCGATCGGGAAAGTACAAATGAGCATTATTCAGAGAAAGAACAAGCTTCATGTGTTCGTTTGCAGATCTGTCCTAGTACAAACTACCCTTGGAATAATTTGTTCAGAACAGACTGCGGATCAGTAACTTCGGCAATAGCAGCGGCATGATCATCATAAACTTCAATGTCTTCGATTTCATTTGAGTTTCCGCCTGCAAAGCCAACCGGTAAAAGAGAATAGTCCTCTTTGGTCCAAGAGCTCATTGCCGCTAGCCCGAGAGAGACGCCAAGATGCACACCTTCGACGATGGCCTGATCTATGCGGCCATCCACAGCATCAAGACGAGCCTCAGCTGAATCCCCATGAGCATTCACCTTGATGGCAATTTTGTTCACTGCTATTTTTAGATGGTCATTCTCTGCAGAAAGGGCTAGCAAGAGGAAGAGATGCGTCAGACAAGGCAAGCTCAACCAGAAGGAGAGGGCCAATGCTTCACTAACCTGTAATGATGCTGCAGAGCTGTTTCCGTTGGTCTGCCCATTCGGCTTCCTCAATGCCATGTTTCTTAGATACATCTTCCAATTCCTTCTGGGCCTTGTCCCTCTCCTCGTGGCACCGGAGAGCATCCAAATAGGTATGCTGAAGTAAGTCATCAAATTTAGAATCTGATGGCCTAGGAAAGGGATTAAGAGAGGCTATTGGAGCTACCATTTCTGGAGAAGGAACCCGAGCTTGGCTGGGAGAAGACCTCGCCCTGGAGGGAAAGTGGACAGTGAATCAGAAATGGATGAACGAGAAAAGCTATCGCAAGGGGGCAAGAAATTAATTTTTTACCCATAACGCCGGTGAGCTGATGCTCGGCTTCCTCCTGCTTCGTCTCCAATTGGATGCCTGCCGTGGTCACCGTTGCTTGCGATTGGTGGAAACACAAGCGAAGGATTTTCTCTCTGGCCTGAGCGAAAAACTAAGAAGTAGAGAGTTTGTGAGTCAAACCGTTTGATTGAAATCAAGAGTGACAGCCTGTGTAGGATCATAGTTATAGAACCATGGCTCGCGCACTGGAAATCAAGCATCAGAATAAAGTCTTTGGCGGTTTATGGGCCGTTATTGGGCCAGGCCGGATTTTTGATGACTAGAGGAAGTCGTGACTCCAGAATTGGGAGGCTGATAAGATTTGGCTAGGAGTTGTTCAATTTCGGTTGACTGTTTGGGAACTCATGTTACCGATTGGCACTGAGGACAGAAAGCTGAAGACAGAGAAGTCCCTTAAGGAATGCTATCCTGATATCGTCATGAGTTAGAAACATGAGAGAAGGTTGGGACTTTGGATTTTGAAATAACCGACTACAGCAAAGCAAAGATGATTGATGTGATTGTCAGCAATAGCCGATGAGGTATACATCGCCACTGGAGTAAAGATAAAGGACAATGTACAGAGTAGGACACACATTGATCTCGAAGGATCAGTCACAGATTGGATCAAGCAGAAGAACTTTTATTTACAAAGGGGAGAACACAAGATTACAATGAGGACGGTCAGTTCGTCCACCCCATCCTACACCTAATCGGGAGAGTGTGGTCGAAAGAATCGGCCAGATCTGTTCCAGTCTCCTTCATATCATCTACAGAGTTTTCTACCTTATCTTCCAGCTCTCGCTCGTAGACATCAAATCTACGGTAATCAGCGCCGGAGTGGATCCGCACGGCATTGAAGGCGAGCGCCGCGCCGTACCCCATGCCGGCTCTGGAGATGACGGGGAGGGTTCGGTTAACCTCATTTACCCGCTTCAGGGCCGTCGTGCCCGTCATGTCGGCCGTGATGGCAAGCTTGGTGACGGCGGTTTCGAGGGCATGGAGTTTAGCTGCCAGGGCTGAAAGGAAGAAGAGTGAGTAAAGGCAGGTAAAGTAATTATGACATGCAAGATTTCTGCAAAAGTGGATGCTTCCGGAGGTTCCACGTATGTATACGGAAAAAAGGAATTTTGGAACAAATATTTGTCCCAAAATTAGGGGGCATGTGTTAACACCAGATTTTTGCACACACAAGGGAATGACAGATGGACCAGTGTACGAGAGATGATCGTATGATGCATTCGGCAGAAGACCAAGATCGGTTAATTCTCGGGGTCCCGGCGAATGCATGAGCGGTCGGCTATCTTGCGAGGCGGTAATTTTGTTCGGGAAACAAATATGGCAAGTGGAGCTGACGTGCACGAAAAGACACGTGGCGATGGAGGACGCCAAGAGGAAAATAGGGATAGGACTCGTATTTTCCTAGTTTCCTTTGAAGTCGTAGTCTTCTAGGATTCGTGTTTCGCCCAGGGTATAAATATAAACCCCCGACCATGTAAAAACTGTGCACAACCATATCAATATAAATCGGCCCCGTGCCATCTTCGAGTCCTTAGTCGTGTCGTCGAGTTCTTCGAGAGGAATCATCGATCCGTCGACCTCCGTAAGTCCCGACAACCTTGTTATCATGTCTAGTATCATGCGGTGGATTTAGATATGATGCAAGCAGTCTTGTATGTTTTCAATGGTCGTGCGGCGGACCCTTGTTAGCGATCAAGAAGTCTTTGCTTATGTTTTGCTTATGGGTAGATACCGTGCGGCAGGCGTTTATTCATATGTTTAGCAAAAGCGAGATAGTTATCGGCTCTATTAGATTTGGCAAGATCTAATAGATTCATTAAGTTATCATGTGTTGCATGATTTATTTAATCTTGTAACACTCTTCTTGCCCAATCTAGATTGATTTTTATTCGGCCTTGCTTCACAAGTTTACTTGTGTCCCAATAATTGCATATTCACGATGGCCGAATCAATTTCCAATCTAGGTTGTTACATGTTGTGGGTTCATGCATGGCAATCACGTTTGAGCTTTGATAAAACTAGGTGTCGTGCGACAGATGCAGGTTTTAGCTTGTTTGATCATGCTTGTTTGTATGTTCCTTCTTTATGGACCCCAACTCAGCTAGTTTGCCGGGCTTGGTTAAGCTTACACGAGTAATGAGTGTTTATAGATCTGTTCAGATATATACATGCTTTTAGCTTCTTATTGTCAGATTGTATCATGCAGTGGATTGATCAGATCATAGGAAGTGGTGTAGACTTATAGCGAGTTTTAGCCTTGTTTGAGTTTACGCTTGACGGGTTAATGAAGACTAGACGTGCGACAGACTAGTTGGATTAACTTATGCATGTGATGTTTGAATAGATTTATACTTACAAGTTACCTGTTTATATTTCTTCACGTCTTGATGACGTATTCAAGCATGTCTTTTTCCTACATGTGTATTCGACAACCAACGCGTTTATATGCTTTCTTTTTGTATTTGCCGAATGACCTTATAAACATGTTCAGCAGACAGCTTCTATAGCTGTATGCTGTTGTGAGTGGCTTCAGGGCCGTAAATATGGAACTGTCTGGTCTCATCCGGCATGTTCCAGTTTTATTCTCACAGTTGTATCCCTTGTTGGCTTTCAGGTCAAACCGACTGACACGTCTCCGGATTCCAAATCGTCCGGGCATCCGATTGAAGCCACGCTTTTTCCGGCTTGCTGTGTGTGAGGCGCGGACCACATTTTGCATCAACAGAAGCACAGTTAGTATCCCTACCGCTATTGCAAGGCCTTCTTGGACTGAGAAGAAGATGACGCCAGCAAATGCACAAACACACACTAGAAAATCCATCTTGTCCATCTTCCAGATGTGGTAGGGAGATCAATCAGGCCGATGACCACAACGATAATGATTGCTCCAAGGACAACATTGGGAGTACCCACAAACAATGGAGGAACAGCAGCGTGACCATCACAGTCAGTGCCATGATCACATTGGACATGGCAGTCTTGCAACCGGCGTTGTGGTTTATAGCAGAGCGGGAGAATGCTCCTGATGAAAAAAATAAGACAAAGCCAATGATCATTCCCTGTCTTCGTACTAATCCTAGAAATTTACCAAGAATCTGATTGAAGATTGGACATGATTTGGCACACAAAAAGCAAGTATAGTGTTTCCATTAGTGAATTACATGTTGTTAGGCAATTTAAGTATTATTCCTTAGACAATAGTGTCTTTCTAAATAGATAATTTATGTATTTAAAAAAGTAAGTATAGTATTTCTATTAGTGAATTGCATGTTAATCGATTACGATAACAGGAGTCGAAAGTATGCAAAATTTTCACCAAGTTCATTATCATGCAATCACTAATTTGAACTTCCCTCACCACATAAAATTCTAAAATCACAAAACAAAATATCAGTTTATTCGCTTAAGTGGGAAGGGAACGTGAAATCAGTATCCATAAACCTAAAATGAGTACTCACCTGGCTCTGCATCACACATCCTAATTTACACCTCCCTACACACCGAGCAAAAATCAATCAAATTGAATCAAATCAAATGAGCAGGGCATGAAAAAAATTCTCAAACACATGAATAGTCACCTTCATTCCTGTTAATCCTCGTTGACATCCTGATTTGTGCTTCAAATATCCACCAGAAATCTCAAATCAAAACACACGAAATGAGCTATATCCACTGCGGCCCTCGCCACTGCACATCCCCGCGCTGCTCCACCCATGAGTCGTGCACGCTGCCGTCGTCGCTCCCGCCATGCAGTACAGAGTTTGGCCCCTTCCGCTGGAGCTCGTACCCGTCGCAGCTGCGCAGATGGCCTGGGAAGCTCCGCGCCTCCACATATGGCCGAGCGGTGGACGGCGGATCCCTGGATGTGGCCCTCGGCTGGCTAGGTTCGGCCCCAAGTGTAGCCGCATAGGAAGGAACCCAGCCCCAAGGCGCAGGATAGCCCGGAGGTGGTACGGGGTCAGTGGATCTGAGGGTCGCTGGCTCGCGGGAAGATGATATCAGGGAGACATAGATCTGAGGCACAGAGGGAGTGAGGAGAGAGAGGAGAGTCCTTGCTGCCACCGGATCTGTAGCCTCACTGGAAATGGAGAAGTCACCAGAGAGTGACAGGCGAGGGAGAGGAGGCGCGACCATAGCACAACAACATGCCTGTGGAAGACAAAGCATGTTTAGGCTGGAGCGAAGGGTGCGAGCTGCGGAGCTGGTGGACCATGTGCGGCCGCCATAGTTGGGGGGAGAAGAGGAGATCGCCGGAACCCTAGCTCGCCGGAGTTGGAGGAGGAGGAGGAGAGAGGAGGAGGAGGAGGCCTACCTGACGCAAATCTGCCGCCATCACCGCTGGATCTGGCGTTGCCGCCGCCACCAGATCTGCCATGGCTAGCTCGAGGAGGCGATGGGGCGCCGACGCGGGGGCGCGGAGGCGGTGGGGCTCGGGTTCTGGAGGAGGTCGCTGGGGGAGGACACGTCGGAGGGCACATCGCCGGAGCTCGCCGGTCCGTTCGTGGTGCAGGAGAATGAGAGAGCGATGGTGGAAGAGAGACGAGTATGTCAAGTTATGCGGGCGGGCGGACGGACGTGCGAGACTGTAAACGCCCGCATTCTTATTTTGCACAGAGAGAGTAAACTTTTTCCCTCTTCTTGCCCGCTCTTTCCAATGTCTCGTGCCCATCCCGAGAAACCAACCCCCCGCCCCCAACTCAATGGCCAATACCAACTTTTTAGAGAGCGCGCGACCCGAGGCGCCGCGCCGGCTTCCCCACCGACACAGGCACGCACCATGGGCCCTACCACAGCTCGCATCCTCCGCCTTGTGCCCGTCGTCGCCGTGTTCCTCCTCGCCTCCCCTGCCTCCGCCCTGGACGCGGCCACGCGGTGCGCGGCAACGATCGTGTCCATCTCGCCATGCCTGCCGCACGTGGCGGCCGTGGCGCCGCCGCTGGCTGGCTCCCCGCCCGCACCCACCGACGCCTGCTGCGTCGCCTTCCTTCGCGCCGTATCCCCGTCGGCGGCGGGAGGCGGAGAGGAGGACTGCCTATGCCACCTGCTCCGTAACCCGCTTCTCCTCGGCTTCCCCATCGACGCCGCCCGCCTCGCCGCGCTCCTCCCTGCCTGCGCTGCGGGAAAAGCCTTTGCCGCCGCCACCATAGAGGCCTCCACCCTCTTTGCCGACGCCTGCCGTGGTGAGAGAGTCACGCCCCCTCGTGCCTTTCTCCCCTCTCGCATTAATTGAAGAATCATCTACGCTGTCGCGTCAGGTTCCTGTACATGTTCTCGTCGCAATGCTGCTGTCTTTGCGCGGTTTTGTTGTGCAGCAACCGCATACGGAGGACTAGTTCAAGTTGTGGATGACAAAGCACTGGCTTGCTTGCTACCTCCTAGACGCGCCATTATCGTTCAATTATCTAATGGCTAGTCGTCAACTTAATGTGTCGTCTTTTTTTTTTTTAATTTTAGCGACTTTGTTGCAGTAGTAGTATTTCTTCTCTTTGGTACTGGTTCCTAGCATGATTTTCCTTTTGGCTTCAAGTCATATCCAGATGTTTGGCAGATAGGTATTTAGAATTCCATGCTTGAGTAAGATTGTATGCGAGTCAGACAGGCTTTCCTTCCCTTGTAGTTTGTGTTCTTAGGGCCTGTTTAATGCATAGAGCTAATTATTAGCCACCTATTTTTTAGCCCAAATTAGCTCTAGCCTATCCAAACAGGAAGCTAATATGTCAGCTAATTTGGGCTAATTTTGAGCCACAACTAGTAACTAAGCTTAGCTGATTCAAATAGACCCTTAGGAAGACTCGTTCATTTGTTGTGTTGCATATCAGCCTTTGTTTCGCCTTGTAGTGGAAAGGCAGCTAGCATGTTTCATTCTTGTAATACAAGGCAACAGTACTTTTTCACCCTTCTCTTTCATAATTTAAGATGCACCATTAGTTTGGCATGTGCTATTTATCTTCATCAATTTTTTTCACGTTTTGATTTATGAGTCCTTTCTGTTCTCAATGAAATTTATTGTCACAATGTGATAGTTCTGTCTTGTCTTCATGTTATATCCTGATGCTAAATGTTCATGTAAATTGTCATATCCTGATGGTTTAGCAGGGGACAAACATTATCTGATGCTTGGGAAATTTGTCATATCCTGATGGTTTAGCAGGGGACTATAAGTTCACCTAATTTTGTTATGTTAGAAGCTTCCATCTTTCTTCTTGACATGCAGATCGCTCATGTACTGCTTGTGGTGTTTATCCTAATCATATGGCGAACGAGATAAAGAGTATAAAAAGAGATAAGAGTATAATATTGCACAAACCATTAACTTCTCACTGATCATTTTGTTGTTTCATTTCCTGAACTTAGAACTGAAGGCGCTGCCGGAATTGCATTTCATGCCCCAGTCAACAGGGCAAGAAATTTCCCCAGGTGAACATATTTCTTCAGCCTACCACTCCATTTTTTTTAAAAAAAGGTCCCCACTGCTTTTCTGTCCACACGAATGTTAGTTTCCTGTGCAATTACAGTTTGTGTTCATGAGATTAGACATGTTCATAATGTATCTTAACTACATCAAACATCATGTTATGCACATTTCACAGTTCATAACTCTTTATTAGTAGTTTGTGTTATTGTTTATATTGACTATTCTTACTGTGTCGTAATGAAGAATGCTTTGTAATTTGTGTTATTACTAGCAAAAATGCTTGTGTGTTGCAACGGAAACTGATACTTCTTACAATCGTAATTCATACTATTGTTGGACATGAGTTGTTTTAACTCGTGGGCACATATCAAGAGTCAGGGTCATTTATATTGGATTTGAATTAGGTTAATTGAATGGAGGATGAACTCGAGCTTTGAGGTGAGTTTCTATCTAGAAACGACTGAAAAAAAAATTCCCTCTTTAATATTAGTTATATATAGTCAAGTTTCGGTCATGGTTTGTTTATTTGAGAAGAATAAAGGTTTGAAGATCCATAATACTATATTTATTATTTATTTTCTGTTTATATAAGACAATAAAGAGAAAAAGGTAATGGTTCCATAGTTATATAGTTATTTATTAGATGTTATTATTTAAGATTTCGTATTATTTATTTTTCTTCTTATAAGAAAAACTGCAGGAAACAAAAAGAAAGAAAAGCAAAAAATGTCACAGAATCATAAATATATAGTTATAGATTAAATTGGATGATAAGTTATTTAATGTGTCAGTCACGGAATATTTATGATAGAGAAGAATAAATAGTTCAGAGATCCATAATACTATATTTGTTATTTATTATTTTTGTTTATAAACAAGTTGGAGATAAAAAAGAGAAAAAAATGTCATGTACACATCCATATGTGGGTTTCCATCTTTGATAGAAAAACGAAAAGAAAAAAAAGAAACGGAAAAGGACATGCTGACCGAAACGTCTTCAACGCAAGCTGAGGCCGAGTCACTTTAGGATTAGGATTATTAGGTTGGACGAAAAATTATTAGTGGCAGAAATTTTGCCTCTTTATATTATATATATATATATAAATATATATATATATAATATATATATTATTATTATTATTATTATAATATATATATATTAATATATATATTAATATATATATTAATATATATATATATATTAATATATATATATATTAATATATATATATTAATATATATATATATTATTATTATATTATTATATTATATATTATTATATATATATATTATTATTATTATATTATTAGCACAAAGTGACCGTGCGTTGAAACGGGACTCAACATTTATGGAACCCAACTTAATATCGTCTTCCTAGCTCGGCCAATCTCCCTTTTTGAAAGCGTGATCAACAGGAATTTCAGACTCATTGCCAACGACATGGCCCTGCATGTGGGCTAGGTGAACACCAAGACAGAGTTAGAATCTATTTCAAGATAGAAGTAGAATGGAACATCTGATACGAGAATATAATTCTTAATATATACAATTCAAATTACAAAGTGGACGTGCATTCATGACTTAAGTCAGAGAAAAAAGAGATGAATGAACAAAAAAAGGCTGAAATTTTGTGTTTTATGTTCGTGCCTTGTAATGGGAAGAAACAATCACATGATATATAACTTGTGTTAAAAATGTCTTGTACTATTAAAAAAACATAATTCTTTGAGCACAGGAGAGCTCCTTCATCCTAAGGGTAGACCTTGATCCTTGTGTGGCTTTTTTTCTAACGTGGATAGTTGACACAATAATGCTAACTATCACCCCGGTGCTTTAGCCAGATCCAATATGTGATTTTGACCTTGATCCTTGTGTGGCTTTTTTTCTAACGTGGATAGTTGACACAATAATGCTAACTATCACCCGGGTGCTTTAGCCAGATCCAATATGTGATTTTTGGTATGGGCGTTGGATCTGCGTTGGGGGAGGAGGCCATCCAATTCGCAAGGAGGAGGAGGCCGATGTCTTCTTTCCTAGCTCCGCGCGCGGCGGCTAGAGTTCCGGCCATCCTTTCTTCTCCAACTTGGCTGGTATAGAAGGGACTAGCCGGGGGAGGAAGACATGCTGAGCAGTGGGGATGGTTGCCGGACGGTTTAGGGACCTCGACGATGGTAGTGGCGGCCTAGCTAGGAAGGAGTGGTGATGGCGCCCTGGCCAGAGCTCAAAGCTTGATGTCGCCTACGAGCATGACCATGGTGGAACAACGCAGCCAGCCGGGGCCAAATCTAAGGCCCACCATAACAGGCCCAAGTAAAAAAAATAGAAAGGAAAAGAAATTTTGCATTGGCCACCCTAAATTTGCTTTTAAAACAATTTAAACCCTTCCTCTATTTCTTTGTCTCTGGTATCATTGCATCTGGAGCCCTGTTATTTCTTTCTAAGTCTTCCCTCAACTTCTTCCTGTTCGGTCGTGAGAATTCGAATAGATCGCAGGATGAGTCCATAATCCGTATAGAGATCAGAGTTGGACCAAAAATTATTAGTGTGCAGAAATTTGATCTCTTTATTATTATATATATAGGTATAGATGTAGATGTAGATGTAGATGTATGGACTATTGTGTACTTTGTGTGGTAATGAGCACTTGTGTTTCTCTATAGCATGGTTGCCTTCCTATGATGGTTATATTCTTATATATGAATTGATGTTTTGATACATATGTGTTGGTGCAGCTGCTGTCCCTGAGTTAATGTCCAAGCCAACGGAGGCAGTTCCAACACCTGGGTCAATGGTTCGTTCAGGCGCTGTCTCCAGTCCCCGTGGCATTCCCATTGCTGCATTGATCCTCGCTGCAGCAGGAGCTGTTAGCACGTAGTTTTTGTGATGTTAGTGCCACTTAATACTCTTGTCGACCTTGGTCTTTGACGATTCAGATGGCCATTGTATATCGCTAAGAGTCATGGTGCAGCAAAGAGATGGTCTCTGAAAAACCCTTTCTGACCGAGGTGAATTCTGTCTACCATATGTTCATGCACCGCTTACAAAGAGTGGCACCAATAGATGCAGCTTCTTGTGTGCTAAGGTTCTCTTCAGCTGAAAACGATTGCGCCAATAGAAGCAGTTTCTGCTGTGCTGAGAATACCTTTCGAAAAAAAAGGTTTCGCTTCAGCTGTGTCTCTCTTGTTGGTGGCGATACATTCGAACCACCGCCTACGCATTTGGTTGGCGTATTAGACTAGAGGAAAAGTCAAATTTAAAAAGTTGGATCAACAATTAATTAAATTATGTGCATGTTTTGAGCATAAAATTTACATAAATAGATTTGTGTTTGTAGTGGCTTTAAGATTATGGCAATGTTCTCTTAACTTATTCATGACTGATTTTATCTATTATAGTGGTGTTCTACGAGAGAGAATAAGCTGAAGTAAAACTGATAACTTCAAGCGAAAAGAGTCTATTTTGATTGATTGTTTAGCAATTGACTTTACTCGAAGAGAAACTACGGATCAAAATCTATTTTATGACATTTTCTGGTCAAATATGTCTATTGTTTCTGGACAGAGGAAGTATTAGCTGCTAGTAATTAGTTTGGTCCAACCAGTAAAATAGTCGTGGGTATTCAGCTAACAGTTAGCTAAATTATTTGCTAGACATGTTTGAAAGTAATAATGAGCTAATTATTAACAACTAACTATTATTTGTGTGGATCTAAACAAGCCCTAAAGGGTCGTTTGGAACGAAGGAATTTCACACATGAATCAGTTCAATTTCACAGAAAAAACATAGGAATGGGGAAAAATTTCCGCATTCCAAAAAGACCCTAAGAATGCAACATACTAACCTTGCATTTGAGTCCCTTCCAGCCCCAAATTCGGTTTTAGCAATTAACGACAACACAATTATTGTGACAACTGTGTATTTTGTACAAGCTCTATAAGTTAGGTCACAATAATGATTGATGTTGCATAATGAATGGTTTTCATGTCCCTATTTGGTGAAATTTGTTTTAGTTTTTAAAAAATATGCAACAAGGTTAAAGACACATTAGTTCTTAGTGTCAAAATGTATTGTGAGACACTTGGAGTAATTTAGAACTTTGTTTTTCCTTGGATTGTACTATTTGTAGCTTGGCCTATGTGAGTCTTGTGAGTTGGTGTGTACACTTATCAAACTTAGTACTAGATAGCTCCTAAAAAAAATCAAGATGTCCTCGAGGGGTTGAACACTAACCCTTATGCAACGACAAAAAAATATTGCAATAGGCCCAATTTGGTTGCAAAATGTAGATGTTGCAACCAAAATCGTGTTCGTTGTCAATGGTTGCAAAAAATCGCGTTGCAATAAGATATTGCAAGCTAATTTGGCGTTGCAACTGTTGGGGTGTCTTCTAACCATAGATGTCTGTTGTCAAGCATGACAAAAGGATGTAGTCGCAACATTCACGGTCATGGCAATATAAGCACTTACCACACTAGTCTTCATAGCAAGAGGTGGTTAATGCAACCATAGATAACATAGCAATAGTAGTCGCAACATTCATGGTCATGGCAATATAAGCACTTACCACACTAGTCTTCATAGCAAGATGTGGTTAATGCAACCATAGATAACATAGCAATAGAAACATTTGCCACGAACAACGTCGTCGCAATAGTCTCTATTGCCACGTTAGAATTTTGTTGCCTGAAGTGCTATTGCCACGACTGCCATGTCGTGGCAAGTACACAATTTACCACACAATTTTATTCATTGCAAGAGATCATACATTATTGCCATTGCCGCTATCTAGATCCCTGCAACTTGGAGCCACATACAAATCTTTAATGATGAAATACAACACATAAAAGACATTTTGACAACAACATAAGATTATTGTGACTAACGTGCGTTTTTGTAGAAACCAAGTGAGTTAGATCATAATAATGGCGATTGTATGGGCAAATGGTATTCATGCCTCGCTCCTAGCGATGGAAATCGAATCGGTTTTCAAAGGATGGACGACAAGGTTGGAGATAGGCTAGTTCTTTGTGTCGGTTGGTGTTGGAGAGACACTTGGAGTAGTTTAGGACTTTGTTTTTCCTTTGGCTGTACCATTAGGGGGAGTATGAATGGTAGCTTGACCTAGGTGAGTCTAGTGACTTAGGTGTGGTGCACACTTGTTTGTCATTGCTCTAGGTAGCTCGGAGATAGCCCATAGGTCGAGAAGATCAAGAGTCGTTTAGGTAGCGTCGCGATTCAGAGTCATTTCAACCCTTAAATGGGAATTGGACGCTGCCCCTGCCTGCATCGGACGTCCGATGCATGCAAGAAGTGCACAATGAGTCTACCTGTTATATCGGACACGCCAGGGGGGCTACATCGGACGCACCGGTTGCATTGCTCACTAAGGGTTTGATCCAGCATCACATCGGACGTTGGTATTAGATGCGCCAGGGGATGCGTTTGATGCCTATCTAGTAAGGTTCCAAAGAGGGCAATTTGCCATCAAATGCGTCTGATGGGGCGACATCGGACGCTACCAGCATTGGACGCTGCCAACGTCTGATGCTACTGTGACGTGTGCTGTCATAGACATGTGCTTCCAACGTCCTTTTTCTATTGGATTTTACCCCTTCGTGTGAGGGCTGTGTGGGGGAGTATTTATACTCCACCACCACCTCCATTTGGGGTCTCTTGCTCATTTGAGTACCAGCAACCATCCTTGAGTGTGCAAGGGAGTGCAAGAGCCTAGTGAGGTTGAGAGATTTGATAATTGTGAGATCAAACACCTCATTAGCAAGAAGAGAGTAGCAAGTTTGCATCCACCCATCTCATTATCCTTGCATTGGTCAAGTGAGAGTTTGTGCTTGCTACTCTTGGTGATCAGCATCACCTACATGGCTCGGTGGCGATCGGGAGCTTGGTGATTGTTGATGGTCCTTAAACACCAGTTTTACCATCAACATTTTACCCTAAAATTTACCAAAAAGGCATGAAATGTATTCAAATAGGTTTCAAACTAACCGAATTCCACATGTCCATAGATTTTGATTTGAATGCAGGATTTGAACCAAATTTGGATATTTGAACCACCAAAGGCCAAGCCCACTCAGCAGGGCCCAATTGGGCCTTAGGGGGGTGGCGCCCGCCACAAGGAGAGGCCCAAACCTCCCCCCTGCCACGTCACTGATCCGCGTGACCACCCAAGGCCAAATCTTGGCCCTTGGTCACTAGGTCAGTGGCATCGGAGGGCTCAGGAGGGGAGTGGCATGGATCATGACCGAATGATGGTTATCTGGACATGCAACCGACCTAACCACTGCCTTGGAGGAGTCCCTGGAGGCCGTAGGATCAATGACGGTGCATCCAACGGCCAGGGGGGTGGCGGCCGCCACCTAGGGCTGGCGCCCGCCACTAGGGTTTGCCCTAGGTTGGTTAGCTGCCCCCTATAAGTACCCCCCTCACTCCACAAGGCTATAAATACCCCCTGGAGGCGTCACTTCATTTCAAGCAAGAAAGAGGCAATCAAGCAAGGAAGCAAGAGAGAGTTAGGTTAGAAGCTCAGAGAGCTTAGGCAAGTAGGTTAGCTAGTAGAGAGAGCATAGCTTTAGTGCCCTCGCTGCAGCGCGGCTCCTAGTTTAGCACAGCTCAGCCCTGACCAGTGGTATAACAGTGTAGAGCTTGCTAGGAGAGAAGCGGGTGCGAGTGACTGGCATCGGAGGTCGGTTGATTTCCCGGCGTCTCTGGTCTGGTTTGCTCTCTTATATCTCAGGTACACTTATCATTATTCCAATATTACTTTAGTGTTACTTTCAGTATTACTTTCAGTATTACTTTATCAAGTGCCTTGAGTGTGACCTAGCTATCCTACAGTTCATTTCACTTAGCCATAGTAGTTAATCTCTAGTGTGTTTAGTGTTTGATCTTTGCCAATAGGTTGCTTAGTTAGTTTGGTGTTTATCTTATTAAGTCAAGTATTTGCTCTGACGTCCGCAAGGGTGTCCCTATTCAAAGCTAGGGTAGAGATAGTTAGAATATAATTAAGCGTGGTGCTTAGTTATAGACTTACCTTCAGATACGGCTGGACCCCCGGATAGCTGTGGTAGCAAGCAGGTGGTGACAGCCCTGTGCGCCTTGAATTCCACCACGTAGTTGGCCCAGTTTAACAGTAAGGCTCGTTGTGCTAGCGTTCAACCTAAGCAGTGGTAAAGGCTAGTTCGCCTCGGTACTTGATAAGATAGGAATAAAACTATACTTAACTTGGTTGCTTTATTGACATTTGTCTATCCTGCTTCGTAGTTATCCTGCTTCGTAGTTATCCTGCTTCGTAGTTATCTTGCTTTGTAGTTATCTAGGAGTAGTTAGTAGTTACTAGTTAGTTATATTAGTTATCCTTAGTTATCCTATTCCCCTTATCTACCTATCCAGCCACCTTACCTTACCATCAATTTCATCCTTACCTATCCACCCATATATTCTTTCTAGCCTTTCATCTCCTCTCTCCTTTTCCCTTTCTTATTCTTCGACTCTCATCCCCTCCTTGACTCGACCCATACACTACCCTAGCCTTCCCTTGGGATCAAATAAATCGACACCTGGTACTCCCAGGCGACGTGCTACTACGATAGTTCTGTGCGCTTGCAGAATCTCCTCCTGGTAGATTGCATTCTCGCTAGCTAGCTCCTACTAGTGTCGGGATTGATAACCCCATTTGACATTAGTAGATAGCTACTTTAGCTTCACTCCTTTAGGTATAGTGACTGGACTTGCTTCAAGCATTTCTGGCGCCGTTGCCAGGGATAGACTCCATAGTCTACTCCTAGTAACAACGTTAGCAAGTGTTAACAAGCATTTCTGGGCCGTTACCGGGGATAGATGCCTAGCTCTATCTTTAGTGAAGTTAAGAACTACCAACAAGCATTTCTGGCGCCGTTGCCGGGGAAGGCAATCGGTGTATCGGTTGAGTCCGTGTCGAATTTATCTTCGCTTAAGCTCCCGCTTAGCGAATCCCATCTTTCCCCATTCTTTCTTTCCTTAACTCTTCTTATCTTTTTTCCTTCATCTTCTTCAACTTCTTTATTTCTTATCTCGTTCTATCTTCACGATGGCCAACAAGACCATTCGTGAATTTTCTGCTCCTTCTACCGCTAATGTAGCGACAAGACCAGATGTGATCGATGCCAACCTCAATTTTGAGTTGAAACCGGCTCTGATCACGATGGTCCAAGCTAGCCCATTCTGTGCCAAAGCTCATGAGGATGCCAATGCTCACCTCCAACAATTTTTGGAGATTTGCGACACCTTCACCATTAAGGGGATAACCCAATAAGCCATCCGTCTTCGTCTCTTTCCCTTTTCTCTCCTAGGAAGAGCGAAGCAATGGTTCTATACCAATCGCGCTGTAGACACATGGGACAATTGTTCCAATGCTTTTCTCGCCAAATTCTTTCCGATGGGCAAGACGAACGCTCTTCGCAACAAAATCTCCAGCTTTATGCAACAAGCCGAGGAATCTATTCCCGAGGCTTGGGAGAGAATGCAAGAGTACGTCACTTATTGTCCACACCATGGTATGGAGGACTGGCTATTGATCCAGAACTTCTACCATGGCCTAACCCCACTCTCTAGAAGCCATTTGGATGCCGCCGCCGGCGGTGCATTCTTTTCTCTGAATGTTGCAGATGCTAAGGCTCTCATAGAGAAGATGGTGTCGAACCAAGGATGGAATGACGAGAGACTGCAGCCCCGTAAGCGAGGTATGCATTCCCTTAAGGAGGCCGACATGATCGTGGCCAAGATGGACCTGCTGGCAAAGAAGCTGGACAACTGTGAGAAGATGAACCAACAAGAGAGTGTCCAATCTCTGGAATCCTACATGACTTGTGAAGTCTGTGGAGAAACCGGACATTCTGGGAACCACTGCCCCGAGTTACATGAAGATTTGAACTTCATCAGCAACAACAACAACAACGGTTTCCGTCAACAGAATCAAGGATGGAATCAGCCTGCAAATTCTCAAGGTAACAATTCATTCCCCCGCTCTAATTTTTAGAATTCTGATAATTTCTCATTCTTGAAAAATTTAGTTTACTCACAAGGTAGAACTACTGATTTCTTGAATAAGAGATTAATGTCAAATGATAAAACCCTTGAGAATATAAATGCTAAATTGGAAGATTTCTCATCTGCTCTGAAAAATCAACTTAGCTTTAATAAGATGTTAGAAACCCAATTAGCTCAACTTGCTGCTATCATACCATCTTTTGAAACTGGCAAAATTCCTGCTAAACCTGACATGAAAACTGCAAATATGGTTGAAATAGAATATTTTAACTATTATGAAGATCAAACCATGACTGTTAAAAAGGGTGATCCTGGTAGTCCCATAATTAGATGCTCAATCTTTGGTGAAGTCTTTAAAAATGCCATGTGTGATTTAGGATCGAGTGTGAACATTCTATCTAAAGATTTTTATAAAAACTCGTTCTTTCCACCCATGTCATCCACATCTGCCTATGTCGTGCTAGCTGATCAATCAACATGCTATGTAGAAGGAATAGTCACTGATTTACCTGTTCATATTAGAGGCTCCTATGTTCCTGCTGATTTCATAATACTAGATATGAGAAATAGGAAAGATGTACCTCTAATCTTAGGTAGACCTTTCTTGAATACTGTGAATGCCTGCATATTTGTGGGGAGTGGTAAAATGCAAATGACATTAGGAGGGAGGAAGGAAATATTCTCCTTTTCCCGTGGTCCCGCATATGCCGCTAACATGCAGGAAGCAAAACCCGTTCGTACCAAGAAGAGGCGCCCAAGAACAAGGTGGAACAGAAAGGAAGAACCACCTTCTCCTGGGTTGTGTAATTCACATGACAAAGGAGAGGTGCCAAAAGAAGAAGAACCCGATGAAATACTTAAAGAAGAAGCACCCAAGGAAGAAGATCTACCCAATAAGGATGAAATTCCATGGATCTAAGGTATGGATTTACTTTTTAATTTTTCCCTTCAAATTTCCCTTTTTCAAATAAATAACTTATGTCATGCATGCAACTAAAAAAAATCACCATTTATCATTAGTTATATGCATAGGTATATGTTAACTTAGCTAGAATAATAAAATACCATATTAGGATAGTTTCCCTTTTCACAACATTAGATAGTTTTCTTTTTAATAAAATGAGAACAAGAGCTCCGACTGAGAAGAAGAAGATCTTTTACCAAGCAAGAAGCCAGCTTGGGGGAGACTCCCGCTCCAATAAGGTATGTCTCAGGCCTACACTTTATATTCAGTTTTTAATTTCTATATCTTTTGAAGTTTTGAATGTTACATGCTTGCCTAAGTAACCATCCCATGAGTAAAAATGATAAAATCTGCTTAAAAATGTTGAAACCTGAATAAGAAATGAAATATGTCATGCAAATGCTATTGTTATGGTTTGAATAACTAGTTTTATCTAAGTTGTAGCTTTTGTGGGTTGCACATGCTTTAACTGAAATCATGCTTAGTAAGTAAAGTTAGTAAGAAATGGAGTAATTCTTTAAACTTGCTAAGGTGAAATTAGGACCTAATCTGGAGAATTTCTTTTAAAAATCATGAAAACCTTGCTAAAACTTCCTCCTGGATTTTATCACATCTCACCACTAGCCAAATATTTGTTAGTCAAAACCACAAAGAGCTTTGTCTGTGTTGAGCTTTGTTAGACCTCATAGATCTTAGTAGAGAAGCTTATCATATCTTTTGATCAAGATACACCCACCCACCAAATTGCTTACTCTCCACTTTGGAAGTTTGCAACCACCAAATAAATTGCTCATTCTCTACACTGGAGATATGCAATACCTTGCCAAACGTCCCATTGCTAGCCTTATGCTATTCCTACACTGGGAATAAGAATTTCCCTCTCTTTCTCCTTTTCATTTCTAAAATCCTTTCCTATAGACAATCTGGGGAAATCTAGAGCTAAAAAAAAGAGAGATATAAAAAAAGTGAGCAAAGTAGCTCAAGAGCGGACTATGTCCTAAGAAAATGTGAGGACACATTTTTGTCTACTCAGTATGTATCGAGAGAGAGAGAGAGAGAGAGAGAGTTATCATTAGCTCTAGACCCCAGAAATTAACTAGGAAGGACTATGAAATATCTCTCTATACACTTCCACATAACCACACATGCACATCTTGATCAATTATTATGATTTGCTGCTCCTTATGATCTGAGTGTCTAGCTTAGCAATAAACATTAGGTAATTTGCTCATAATTCTTAGCCTACCTATAACTCCACATATCATTCTTTAGAAATAGGAGAGGCTACATTTTGGCCTAAGTGAGGATTTAAACACCATTGAGTGATTGAGTGAATCTTGGAGGACTTAAGCAAGTTTTTATCTTTTGAAAACCTTAAAAAACCTCCAGACAGAATCCTAGTCAAACCTAAGCAAGATAAAAGTTTCCTATCTACTGCTTTATTTCACTCTTGCATGTTTGAAGTGAAAAGCTATAAGCCCCACATTGCTATGATTAATGATATATACTAAGTTATTTCTCACTATACAATATGCACTTGTATACATCTTAAGTTGCTATCTATTTCATGCTCAATGCTTAAACTGCATTGTTGCTCGAGGACGAGCAACAGGTTAGCTTGGGGGAGCTTGTTGATGGTCCTTAAACACCTATTTTACCATCAACATTTTACCCTAAAATTTACCAAAAATGCATGAAATGTAGTCAAATAGGTTTCAAACTAACCGAATTCCACATGTCCATAGATTTTGATTTGAATGCAGGATTTGAACCAAATTTGGATATTTGAACCACCAAAGGCCAAGCCCACTCAGCAGGGCCCAATTGGGCCTCTGGGGGGTGGCGCCCGCCACCCCTAGGTGGCGCCCGCCACAAGGAGAGGCCCAAACCTCCCCCCTGCCACGTCACTGATCCGCGTGACCACCCCAGGGCCAAATCTTGGCCCTTGGTCACTAGGTCAGTGGCATCGGAGGGCTCAGGAGGGGAGTGGCGTGGATCATGACCGAATGACGGTTATTTGGACATGCAACCGACCTAACCACCGCCTTGGAGGAGTCCCTGGAGGCCGTAGGATCAATGACGGTGCATCCAACGGCCAGGGGGGTGGCGGCCGCCACCTAGGGCTGGCGCCCGCCACTAGGGTTTGCCCTAGGTCGGTTGGCTGCCCCCTATAAGTACCCCCCTCACTCCACAAGGCTATAAATACCCCCCTGGAGGCGTCACTTCATTTCAAGCAAGCAAGAGGCAATCAAGCAAGGAAGCAAGAGAGAGTTAGGTTAGAAGCTCAGAGAGCTTAGGCAAGTAGGTTAGCTAGTAGAGAGAGCATAGCTTTAGTGCCCTCGCTGCAGCGCGACTCCTAGTTTAGCACAGCTCAGCCCTGACCAGTGGTATAGCAGCGTAGAGCTTGCTAGGAGAGAAGCGGGTGCGAGTGACTGGCATCGGAGGTCGGTTGATTTCCCGGCGTCTCTGGTCTGGTTTGCTCTCTTATATCTCAGGTACACTTATCATTATTCCAATATTACTTTAGTATTACTTTCAGTATTACTTTATCAAGTGCCTTGACTGTGACCTAGCTATCCTACAGTTCAATTCACTTAGCCATAGTAGTTAATCTCTAATGTGCTTAGTGTTTGATCTTTGCCAATAGGTTGCTCAGTTAGTTTGGTGTTTATATTATTAAGTCAAGTATTTGCTCTGACGTCCGCAAGGGTGTCTCTATTCAAAGCTAGGGTAGAGATAGTTAGAATATAATTAAGCGTGGTGCTTAGTTATAGACTTACCTTCAGACACGACTGGACCCCCGGATAGCTGTGGTACCAAGCAGGTGGTGACAGCCCTGTGCGCCTTGAATTCCACCACGTAGTTGGCCCAGTTTAACAGTAAGGCTCGTTGTGCTAGCGTTCAACCTAAGCAGTGGTAAAGGCTAGTACGCCTCGGTACTTGATAAGATAGGAATAAAACTATACTTAACTTGGTTGCTTTATTGACATTTGCCTATCCTGCTTCGTAGTTATCCTGCTTCGTAGTTATCCTGCTTCGTAGTTATCTTGCTTTGTAGTTATCTAGGAGTAGTTAGTAGTTACTAGTTAGTTATATTAGTTATCCTTAGTTATCCTATTCCCCTTATCTACCTATCCATCCACCTTACCTTACCATCCATTTCATCCTTACCTATCCACCCATATATTCTTTCTAGCCTTTCATCTCCTCTCTCCTTTTCCCTTTCTTATTCTTCGACTCTCATCCCCTCCTTGACTCGACTCATACACCACCCTAGCCTTCCCTTGGGATCAAATAAATCGACACATGGTACTCCCAAGCGACGTGCTACTACGATAGTTCTGTGCGCTTGTAGAATCTCCTCCTGGTAGATTGCATTCTCGCTAGCTAGCTCCTACTAGTGTCAGGATTGACAACCCCATTTGACATTAGTAGATAGCTGCTTTAGCTTCACTCATTTAGGTATAGTGACTGGACTTGCTTCAAGCATTTCTGGCGCCATTGCCAGGGATAGACTCCATAGTCTACTCCTAGTAACAACGTTAGCAAGTTTAACAAGCATTTCTGGGCCGTTATCGAGGATAGTTGCCTAGCTCTATCTTTAGTGAAGTTAAGAACTACCAACAAGCATTTCTGGCGCCGTTGCTGGGGAAGGCAATCGGTGTATCGGTTGAGTCCGTGTCGAATTTATCTTCGCTTAAGCTCCCGCTTAGCGAATCCCATCTTTCCCCATTCTTTCTTTCCTTAACTCTTCTTATCTTTTTCCTTCATCTTCTTCAACTTCTTTATTTCTTATCTCGTTCTATCTTCACGATGGCCAACAAGACCATTCGTGAATTTTCTGCTCCTTCTGCCGCTAATGTAGCGACAGGACCAGACGTGATCGATGCCAACCTCAATTTTGAGTTGAAACCGACTCTGATCACGATGGTCCAAGCTAGCCCGTTTTGTGCCAAAGCTCATGAGGATGCCAATGCTCACCTCCAATAATTTTTGGAGATTTGCGGCACCTTCACCATTAAGGGGATAACCCAAGAAGCCATCCGTCTTCGTGTCTTTGCCTTTTCTCTCCTAGGAAGAGTGAAGAAATGGTTCTATACCAATCGCAACGCTGTAGACACATGGGACTTGCTTGAAGCATTTCTGGCGCCGTTGCCAGAGATAGACTCCATAGTCTACTCCTAGTAACAACGTTAGCAAGTGTTAACAAGCGTTTCTGGGCCGTTACCGGGGATAGTTGCCTAGCTCTATCTTTAGTGAAGTTAAGAACTACCAACAGTGATCATCGAGTGGACCTTATGGATGACCCAACTCGTCTTGTGACTGGTAGTGGGCCATTCACCTGGCCGTAGAGGCAAAGAATCGGCCTGAAGTGAGCACTTGGTCTTGGTCCTTGCGCAGACCAAGGGGGAGCGATACGGGTGCTCCAATGAGGACTAGGGGGTGTGACGACACCTCGATACCTCAAGAACAATCGCCTTTGTTCCTTTCCTCTCACTTACATTTCACATTAACTTTGAGCATTCCAATTCTTGTCATTTACATTCCTAGAATTGCCATGCTATAGTAGGATTGGAACCTAGGGTGCAAGTCCTTTTGTGCAGTAGATAGTTAATCACACTTTTAGGCACATGGGGTGAAATGGGATAGTGTAGGGCTTAATTATTGTAAGAAATTTTAGAATAGCCCAATTCATCCCCCTCTTAGGCATCTTGATCCTTTCAATTGGTATCAAAGCCTCGTGCTCATTAATTAGGCTTCACCGCCTAGAGTAAAGATGTCTGGAGGTGATGGACCTCCTCCCATGTTCAAGGGAGATGACTTTCCATATTGGAAAATCCTTATGGAGTGGTACCTAGAGGTGGTTGATGTGAATGCTCACCGTGCCACTATTCGTGGTTTTCCCAAGCCAAAGGACGCCACAAATCTTACTCCTCATGAGGTGGAAGGTGAAAAGTAGAATGCAAAGGATGAAAACATTCTTTTTAGAGGCATTTGCAAGGATGTGTTCAACCGTGTGAGGAACTACAAAAACGCTCATCAGTTATGGACAAATATTTGTGCACTCCATGAGCGAACCAAGAGTGAGCGTGAGGAGCATGTTGGCGGTGCTTACCGACAACTTTTATAAGCCAACCAAGGACAAAACAAAAGCATACATACATACATACATACATACATACATATGTTATCACCTTTGACCTATTTCCACTTGTATTGGAGAATTATTGTTTTACAGGCAACAGAAAGGAATACAGTGGAAAAGGAGAGAAGAATACGCTTTCTGACAAAGCGTATAATCAAGAAATAAAGAAGAAGCCCACCTAAAGATCAGATCTGGGCTAGCAACCACCATGGAAACTGCAAGCACCAAGCCCACGGCTCACTAAGCAAAGGCAGTGGCCAGTGGGCCCACCAGGGGTGCGGGTGCACCGCCCCTGGCCCCACTGGCCACCGACCTTTTGTGGCGGTTGCATGGCGTCATGCAGAGGCTGTTCCTTAGGGTTTCCATGTTTAGATCACCCGAAACCGACCTCTTGTAGTATAAAAGTAGGGGTAAAGCTCCCTCTCAAATAGGTCATCATACATCGTCACATAGTTCTCACATTTTACTTGGAGCTTTCTACCTTTAGTTAGTCTTCTAGTAGTTGGAGCAAGTGCTACTTGCAAGAGAGGAGGAGAAGTTGTAAGGATCAACTTGGTATGAATAATACTAAGTTTCTCTTTTCATACTTGTTCTTATTCTCTTATGATCAACATTGTTATGTTCTTGAATTAGAGCTCTGTTCTTGTTCATCGTTCATCATTCTAGAACTAGTTAATAGTTTTAGACCAATGACCATCATGAACATGAGCACTGTTCTTCATTCATCATGTTTAGATCTTGTTAGCTTAAGATTATGTGTTGGGTGGTGTTTTACCGTGCCTTCGGGTGCGCTTGTGCCCTTTTCCTATCGATCCATAGGGTCAGGGACCCGAGGGGGTGCAAGTGTTCTCTCATGTACACAAGAGTGGTTCTTAGGTATATGGGGATGGGTAAATGCTTGGTTTAGTCCACGGTTGAGGTGGTAGGCGGCAGGCGGTGACATCCCTGTCCGTCCCTTGTAATCCCCCACGTTCGGTTAGAGGGTAGGAGTCTAAATTGCCCGGTGTATCCTGCTGGCAGACCAGTGTTCTCGGGTCTCCTAATCCATCCAATACCTAACGTTAATGTTAACATGATCATGACATATATGCTTAATTCATTAACATAACTTTGTTTAGGATCTATGTTCTATAGGTTATTCTTCATTCCTTCTTCTACCCCCGTAGAAGCTCCATTTATCTCATGATGTATGTGTGCGAACACAAGGTTGATATGTGCCTTTGTGGTTCCTTTCCTGAGTGATGAGCGATCGGTCAACAGGCAACAAGTGTCTCTTGGTTGTGTTGATGTGCAGGTGTGGAGCTCAGAGACAGTGGTCGATGGCGAGGTGAAGGTCAAGTAGAGACGTCCCGTGCCGACGGACCGGGAGCGGTGAAGGGCGGATGTGAGGCTTTGAAGGGTCGAGATGGCGGACTAGAGGGGGGGGGGTGAATAGTCCTTTCTAAAAAATAAATGTACCGACTAACCGAAACAAATGCGGAATTAACAACTATCGGTCTAGCCAAGACTACACCCCTCTACTTATACTCTATGACACCTTACAAAAGATCCTAAACAAAGCAAATAAGATGTCAGGCTAGCTAAAGCTCACCTAATCAATTCTAGCTTGCAAGGTCACACAAACCTATGTAACTAGTACTTCAAGCACCGGGAGCTCCTACACAATCTAGTAAGCAAAAGCACAAAGCTCCTAAGCTCACTAGCAATGCTCAATAACAAGGCCACACAAGCCTAATTAGAGAGCTCAACTTAGCTACACAAACTAAGCAATGTGACTAGCAAGACTACAAGTCAACTAGTCACTCACGGGATCAACTTTATGCTACACAAGCAAAGAATGTAACTAGCAAGCTACACAAGCTAACTAGAGGAACGAGAGCAAACTACACTAGCACAAGTATATGAGCAAGTAAATATGAGCTAGTGAATAGAGTTTGCAAACCACCGAGAAGATGAACACGAAGTTGACACGGTGATTTTTCCCCGAGGTTCACTTGGTTGCCACCAAGCTAGTCCCCGTTGTGTCGACCACACACTTTGGTAGTTCGGTGGCTAATAGGCACCACACCTAGCTCGACACTCGAGCGCCGCAAGAACTCACCCACAAGTGAGGGTAACTCAATGACACGCTCTACTAGAGTTGCTCTTCGCGATCCCCGCGTGTAACACCCTAAAAATTTCTCCAAAACAAAATAGGTGAAAATGATTTAATTATGATTTTTGTGAAGCATTTAACCTAGGGGTTAAATAATTTTTGTTGAATTAAAATAATAGTGGCAACATGTTTATGCATTCATGCTGGTGCATCATATTTATTTGAGTGACAGGTTTTTGCCAAAATTTGGTTTGAATTCAAATTCACTTTGAAATGGATTTGAAATGCCTTGAAATAAAATGAAAAGCTTTTTCTTTTCTCTCTTTCTCCTTTCCTCTCTTCTGGCCCAAGCGGCCTGGCGGCCCAACCTGCCGGCGCTCCCTCCCTTCCCCTTTTCTCCCGCGCTGGGCCTCCCTCCTCCCTTTCCCTTCGCCTGCACGGCCCGCTGGCCGGCCCAGCTCGGCGCCGCTTGCAACCGCCGCGCCTCCTCTCCCTCTCTCTCACTGGCAGCCTGGGCCCGCCTGTCGGCGCTTTCTCCTTCCCCTTCGCACGTGCCGCCCGAGCTCGTGCACGCAACCACCCGCGTCCGCTTCGCCCGCGAGCCGCTCCCACGTCCTCGCCTCCTCTGTGTGCATATAGCGCGTGCGTCCGCCCCGCTCTCCCCTTTTCCCTCACTTCGCTTCTCCCTCACCCGAGCAACCGCGAGCCAGTGCTCCTCCGCGCCATTGCCGCCGCCCGTCGCCGTCGCTCCGCCGTTTTCACAGCGCCGCCGACCGATTCATCGCTTGCAGAGCTTCGCGGCGAAGTGGTGGTGCCCCTAAACTCCTTCTCTCTTTCTCTCCCTTGGCCGTGACTTCGCCCTAACCGCCATCTCGCTTGAGCAGACCCCCCCGGTGTCTGGATCTCCGCCGAGCGCCGTCAACCGCCGCCGTCTGAGCCTCGCCGCCGCTTCTTCTGCCGTGGTGAGAACTCCCTTGCACCCCGCTTTCCCCCGTACCCCTTGGTTCGCCCGGAGGTGCCCCCTGCGCCCGAGCCCGCGAGCTCCCGTGGCTCGGCCATGGCGTGAGCGCGCCCAGCGCGCGACGTCGCGGCTGGAGCCTGGCCACGGCGCGCCGTCGGCCCGCCCGCGCGCTCGCACCCCCCGCGTCTGATCTGTGCCGTCCAGCTCTGATCCGGCGGCCCAGATCGGCTGATACCCCTTCGCCGTGCCACTTTGCTAAAGAAACCCCGAAGAAAACCTAAATCAGCCCACGCTCCTTTGGCACTGTTCCCTGTGTCGTTGCAAACTTCCAACCGGGCCCCCGCGTTTCTTCGGATTTGAGGCGCAGTCCAGCCGGTGGAGAATTTTGATTTAAAATTCAGTTTAAATTCCGTTTTAATTTCAAATTGATTTCACTCTATTTACAGAAATGCGATTACACTAAAATGCTTATAAAATCCACGTTTTAGCTCCGTTTTGACCCGTTCAAGTTGCGTTAGGTTCGTAATTTAGTTTTCTACCTGTTTATGCCTCTGTTAGACAGTGTAGATCAGTTTAGTTTCAGAGTTTATGTTAACCTTGTTTAGGGCTCTAGAAACACCGTTTCGGCCGTATCTTTCGCATAGTAACTCCGTTTTCGGTGAACCAAAACTTGTTGTGATCGTAGAAACGCGTACTTCAGTTTTATCAAAGATTTATTTTTATTACTGTTTGGTGTACTGTTCTAATGATAGCCATGTTTGCATTGTGTATGTATGCGCCTGGAATGCGTGGTGATGTTTTGTGTTCGAGTAGACGGTGAGTCGGTGTGGTACGACCAGGACCCTTCTTTCAACGACCAGCAGGAAGACCAGTCTTTCGACAACCAAGGCAAGTTAGCATGGGATCTCCTTGTTACCTATTTCACTTTACCATTAAATTACTCATTTATGCATGTGTCCAAATTGAGCAACCTTAGAGACCCACTTAGCTTTGTTATCTGTGATGTTCTTGACTCCGTGGGATCTTTGCATATGGGTAGAATGCTAGTGCTAACTGACTTATAACTGATCCAGTCCAATGATGAATTTGTTCTCATGATGATATGTTGTTAAACGGTTAATAAAACTTGCTGTTAGCAAAAGCTGGGATTGACAGTGCTACCATGAGTGCTATATGGCTCTGGTTTTAGCTCAGTACACTGGACCTTTTCTAACTTGTTAGCGGTGACCCGAAAGGGCGCAAAAGGGGCTTGCCACTTTGGGTGTAGGGCTGCTCCTGTTCCTATGTGTATAGCTGCGATGGCCTTGTGCCATAGGAAAGGGGGGTTACTACATCTGCCTGCCAAGGAAATCTAGCGGCCCTAACATGTTAGACGAACCAACGAAAGGCTTCATAGTGTGCCCTGCCGATCTACCTTGGAAGTGGATCAAGAGGTTGGCCGCCTCGGGCACAAGGGTAACACGGCTTGTGGGTAAAGAAGCACAACCTCTGCAGAGTGTAAAACTGTTATAACAGCCGTGCTCACGGTCACGAGCGGCCCGGGAAACTAGCAGAACTTTGATACTTGAATAAATATTTACTTTATGTTGTTGGTACTCTATGATGTTATATTTATCTTTGGTGGACAGATGGATCATGGGTTAAGGGTTAAGCACAATATTCGTTTACCTTAATGCTAAAACTTTGCCAACTTAAAAGCTAACTGCAGTCAGACAGTGTCAGCCTTTTGAGCCTCATGAACCCTATGTTAGCTTGCTAAGTACGTGGAGTACTTACGCTTGTTGTTTATCTTCTTTTTGGGCAAAATCCCGGATGGGTAACAGATGAAGGTGCAGTTGGTGACTTCCAAGAGGACTTCTAGGCTAGCTGTTCCCCCAGTCAGCGTTCCCTGTGGAGTTGTTCTTTTTAGCAGTTCAGTTATCTTTTGTTTCGCTTGATGTAAGACATGTGATGGTACTATCGTTATGTATTAAACAATGTGATGATGCCATCTTTTTGTAATTTGTCTAACTTATGTGTGTGATTGTTTCCTGGGCACACATGAGTTTTTCGCCTCAATTTTATCCTTAAAGTTAGAAATGACTTTCTAACACGGGCGGTAGTAGGGTCGGTAGTAGGGTCGGTACTACCGGCCCCGGTACTACCGGCCTTATAGCGGTACTACCGGTAGGCCAGATCTAGATCTACACAGAACGCCTCCAAACTTCCTTCAAACCTCGGTACTACCGACCACCTGGTCGGTACTACCGAGCCCGGTACTACCGAGGTTATGGCGGTACTACCTCTAGGCCAAAACTCCTCCGAACAGAGAGTTTGCGCGCTGCCTACAGAGGGGTCGGTAGTAGGGTTGGTACTACCGACTTCAGGGTCGGTACTACCGTCCCCGGTACTACCGGGGTTATGGCGGTACTACCGGTAGGCCAAAAACTCCCCCGAACAGAGAGTTTTGCGATCTGCTCACGGAGGGGTCGGTAGTACCGAGGTTATGGCGGTACTACCTCTAGGCCAAAACTCCTCCGCGCTAAATCGGCCATAACTCTTAGCTCCGAACTCCGATTTCGATGATCTTGGACATTTTGGAAAGCTTATTCAGAGGGTACACATCCCACATACAAAGCTAATCCAACTCACAAAGGATTAGTACAGAATTCCAATCCAAGATCCATCGCTTCTCTTTTTCAACCAAAGCTTTCTCCGAAACTTCTGAGTTGATCCAAATCAACTCCAACACCTTTTCCTTTGCAAATGTGCCAACACCACCAAGTGTATACAACCTTGTGCATGTGCGTTAACATTTTCACAAACATTTTTCAAAGGATTTTCATTTGCTCTCATCACGCCACTCGGGCCTAGCAACATCGCAAAGTTAGATCGCTCAAGTGGCACTAGATGACCGATATGCAAACAAGTTTGCTCGTCTTAATAGTACGGCCATCTATCCTAAACATGGTCATAATCTTCTCTACACACCTATGACTGGTGAAATGAAATGCCCTATAAGTATACCTTTGTCTTGCGCATTCCATTCCATCTCCTTTGGTGTTGATGCAACACATGTACCAACCTATCATCAAATGATATGATCCACTTCATATCATCACATGACCTCCATGGTACATCGATCTTGACCTCACTTGCTCTTCACTATTGCTTCGGTCCTTCGGCGCCAAGTCTTTGCTCAAGCCTCCCGACACTCGGTACCAACGGCTTCAAAGCCTCCAACTTGCCCTTCACCTTCGCAACCGGTCCATCAAGCCAAGTCTTGCCTTGATCTTCACCATCTTAGCCACATGACTCCATGTCATGTCTCATATGCAATAAGCTCCTTCATTGCTCATTCATATGTGAACTAATTTCCTGTGTATCTCACATAAGCACATATTAGTTCACCTAGGTTGTCACTCAATTATGAAAACCAAACAAGGACCTTTCAATCTCCCCCTTTTTGGTAATTGATGATAACTCTACAAAGATATGGAAATTAAGCTCTTTGGATTCTATGTTACTTATCCAACATTAATACCATATGAGAGAATTTGGATAAGCACCATACAACCCGACTTTGTAGTGATAACTCCCCTTACATGTGTGCTCAAATGGTTTGGATTCAAGCTTGCACACATGCATAAATATGAAATTTGTGGCAGTGTTAGCACTACTAAGTGATGCTAAGGTATACAAGATAGAATTGTACCTTTGTAGCATGTATACCACATTTTAATTCACCCTTAGCATCAACCTTATTAGAGACAAGTGAAACTAGATACCTCGTGAGATCAATATTATAAACATGCTTCTAGTTACCACTTGCTACACTAAGACTATGCTCTAGATACCAAATAAAGGAAAACAATCATCATTCAAGTCTTAGCTCTAGCAAATATTGCACACAAGCATATAAGAATTTAGAACATATGCAATGCAAGCAAGCAAATGTAATGCACAACCAAATGCATCAAACATGTATTCATGAGCTTGCTCCCCCTACTTGTGTGCTCTCTTTGTCCAAGAATTTTGATTCTTCCGCATTATCCAATCTTGCTCCCTCTTGATCCATGTCCATCTTCTTTTCTTGTTTTCTCCCCTTATCATATCACCCCCTATCATATCATATCATATCTTTGGCACTTCACTTTCTCCCCCTTTGTCATCAATGACCATAAAAGGCATGCTTCTCTTGATACAAAGGGTTGGATTAGGGTAGATGGTTGATACTTGAGTCTTCATTTTTGATGGATACTACCATATATGTTGGAATGACACTACTTGTAGATACCTCGTGAAGATGCATGAAAGTCACTTGTAGGATCTTTGACCTTGATACCAATCGGTGGGGCACCTCCCCTATGTCATAGCATGGGTCATCCACTTGATAAGCTTGAGCTCTTGTTGGTGAGGGATGCTTTGCTTGATTTGATCTCTAAAAGTTGAGGATCACTTGACATATTTGTAGGATACCACTTGAATGAAAGTTTGACTTGATATCCATTTGCATTATTATCTTCTTCTTGAACTCTTGTCATCTTCATGAGCTTCTTATTTGTGACTTGAACTAGGCAATATTGCATAAGATATCTAACTCGGTTTGCTCTAGAGTAAGCTTCTTCACACATCTTTCAATGGTTATCTTACTCACGTTAAATTAGACACTTGAATGTTCATCTTCTAGATCAAGTACTTGGGTTCACTAGCTCATGAACAAACTCATATACTAACCACTAGATCATATAATCAAACAAGCAATAGTGGTAGGCTATGAATTTAAACTTTTCAATTGTTATGCATGATCCTATTGAGCATGTACTATATGCACTAATCGCATACTAGTAAGGGATGAATATGATCGTGCACATTACAATGATACCTTTGCTATCTTGGAGTAGAGGATAGTCATTTGATTCCAATTAAGCTCCAAATAGCAATGTGAAGTCCATTTCAATGCTTGGTGAAGACCAATAGATACCAATTTGAATACCATTCTTCACCCATATGAATTGAGAACCACTAATGATTAAGTGCAATATCTTCTTGTGGTTGGATGGCTTGCTTATTCATTTGATCATAGCTTGCATATATGAATACCACTCACGATTTGCTTCTCTATCTTGGGTGTTGCTTGCTTTCTTTCTTGATCAAACTCTTGATTGCTCCAACTAAGCATCTCCAATGATACTTTAGATCACCACTTCCATGTTAGCCTTCCAAGCCTCGTGCTTGGTTAACCTACAAAAGGCGGCAAGCCCCTACAAAAGGGAGAAGTGACCTCTCTCCAAAGAATCATCCTTGATACTCACTTGAATTGACTTTGTTTGATTGATCTATTTGAATTCTCCTTGAAAATGCGATTTTGAATCCTTATTTGAGTTCTTTTCTTTCTTCCAAATGATCTTCAATTGATACTAGAATTTGATCTTTCTCTTCATCTTGATGTTGGTCTTGATCTCATCTTTGTCATACTTCTAGCTCATCTCAAAACCGAACATAGGTCCCTCAACCACTTATAAACATGATTCCAACTTGAGGGCCTTTCAATCAAAGTGACTCTAGATCAATCCAATATTTGTCACTTTTCTGGCAGATTCTGTCCTTCTCAAAGAAACATGCATATCTCCCAAAATATAAGTCCAATGACCATGAAATTTGGTGGAGATACGCTTCTCTAAGTGTTCTAGCAGCCATAAAAATTTGAGCTTCATTGGCTTTCTAGATTGCTACCAGATTTCAATTCTTTCCACAGTACTACATGCTGAAAACTGCTGCACTATAGTTGACAAGATCTACTCCAAAACCAAAGTACATCTTATCCAATAATCATGAATTTTGCATATCAACTAATATCATAAGTGTAGAGCATGTGTACCAAATTTTAAGCCAATCGAAATAGATTTGATCACTCAAACATGGCTATCTTCTCAGCTCACTCAGATTTTGCAATATTGAACAACTTTGAGCAATTGAGCTATACTCTACCAATTTGAATCAAACTTGAGCTAACATGTTTGAATACTCTCACAAGACATATATCCATTCAAATCACTTACTAAAAGAAGTCTCATGAACATATCCATTCAAACTAACTCAATTTTGATCACTAAGCATCAAATCCATTCAATCATCTTATAGCAAGCAACATATGCATATATATCCGATTCAATCATCTCATATGCATCTAAAATAACATGATCAACTAGAGATAAACCTTAGTAGCTCATGATCATCAAATAGCAAGCTTCTTATTCTATCATTTGCAAGCCTTCAAATATTTCTAATTAATCATCACAACTTGAACTTTGCACTTGTATGTTATACCACTTGGACTTCACTTTACTTGACATGGCATTGGAATGAGAATAACAATAAGCTTCATTACTTGATTCAATCACATGATGATTAACATGAAATCAATTGAATCAAGTCTCCAATGCCATGGTACCTACACACATTCATCCACTTTTTGATGGTACCCAAACTAGTTTGGGTCCTCTCAAGTTAGGGGCAACATACTTAGGCAATGCCTTAGTATGAATAGCGCGATGAGTTGCAACAGTAGCCTTAGAGGTACCATTTTCATCCTTCCTAAGCATAGAATCATTAGCAATTGAAATAAGCTTAGGAGTGTTACCTAGGGGACATGAATTAGCCATGTGTCCCCTTTCCCGGCATGAGTAGCAAACTCTCTTTGATTGAGCGTTTTCTTCCTTGCTCATGTGTTGCTTCTCATTGCCTTGCTTCTTCTTGTTTGCTTGAGCCTTCTCCTCAAGCTTGTTTGGGCAACCCGAAGCTAGGTGGCCCAATTCATCACAACTATAGCACTTGATGTGAGCCAAATCCTTCTTCTTTTCTTCATTCTTGCTCATCATCATCTTGGCATCTTGAATGTGAGTTGGATGCCTTGCTCTTCCGCCCCTTCTTATTTTCTTCTTCATCATCAAGTCACCATCATGATGGTTGTTCTTGATTTGAACTTGGGGCTTCTTCTTGTTGGCGCAAGCATTTGCAAGATGTCCCATTTTATGGCACCGATAGCACATGAAATGAGATAGCTTTTCTTGTTCTTGCTTCTTCATTTCTTTTGCATATCTTCTCTTGCCCCATCTCTTGCCTTTGACATTGCTTTTGTTGAAGCCAATGCCACTCTTGTCACCATAGCTTCTTTGATTTTTCATCATGTGCTCATGGGTGACCTTTGATCTACACCACCTCTCTAACTTGTTGCTCAAGTTCTTCACTTCACTTTTGAGCTCATTGTTCTCCTTCAAAATGTTAGTCTCACAAGACAAGGAAGTAGAACAAGCATCTATATGTGAAGAACATGGCATAGATAATAAATCATTACAAGAGGTGGATACATGCTTCTTCTCTACATCACAAGGATTAGCACAAATATGTGATTGATCATTTGACCCAAATGATGAGCTCTCACTAGTTTTAGTTTCTACATTAGAAAGCTTCTTAGTGAGAAAAGCATGGTAATGTACCAAGTTGTCATGAGCAACACTAAGTTCCTCATGAGCCAATTTAAGCTCATCATGTGAACAAGTAGTGACATAAAGTAGATGCTTTTGTTGTTCACATGCATACTTTAGAAATGAGTTTTCTTTTATCAATTTTGTATTTTTAGACATCTCATTTTCTAAAGCTTTGGTGAGTCTACATACAAGCTCTACATTTGGATCATTACAATCAACAACCACATTTGCAATTGATACCTTAGTGTCACCGTATGACATGAAGCAATGTGGTGTAGAGGAAGTGCTTGTGGAGACGTCACTCTCATAGCCATCATCCTTGTCAAGTGATCTTGTGGATTGATCATCATCTTCATCACTTGACCATGAGGTGGAGCAATCCTCCACAACCATCAAGTTGTGGTCATGCTCAACATCCTCATGCGCCTCCTTCTTGGGCTCATCAACATCATCATCGGAGATCACCCCATATTTCTCATTGAGATAAATCCAAATCTCATGGGCGGACTTCAAGTCCATGTTTTCACCAAATATGTTATCCTCCATAGATTGATAGAAAATGTTAGTAGCTTGGCAATCGAGATGTAGGCATTTCTTTTGTGCTTGAGTTGCATTCTTTCTATCCAACACAAGAGAAAGACCCACATCTACGATCCACCACATTTGAGGACTAATAAACTTAAAATTGCATATCATCCAATTTTTCCACCGTGCAAAGTGTGTGCCATCAAAAATGTGTGGACACTCAACATCTAGCCCATAAGTCGCCATCCTCTCGGGTCGGTTAAGACCACAAATGAGAGACCTCGGCTCTGATACCACTTGAAGGGTCGAGATGGCGGACTAGAGGGGGGGGGTGAATAGTCCTTTCTAAAAAATAAACGTATCGGCTAACCGAAACAAATGCGGAATTAACAACTATCGGTCTAGCCAAGACTACACCCTTCTACTTATACTCTATGACACCTTACAAAAGATCCTAAACAAAGCAAATAAGATATCAGGCTAGCTAAAGCTCACCTAATAAATTCTAGCTTGCAAGGTCACACAAACCTATGCAACTAGTACTTCAAGCACCGGGAGCTCCTACACAATCTAGTAAGCAAAAGCACAAAGCTCCTAAGCTCACTAGCAATGCTCAACAACAAGGCCACACAAGCCTAATTAGAGAGCTCAACTTAGCTACACAAACTAAGCAATGCGACTAGCAAGACTACAAGTCAACTAGTCACTCACGGGATCAACTTTATGCTACACAAGCAAAGAATGTAACTAGCAAGCTACACAACCTAACTAGAGGAATGAGAGCAAACTACACTAGCACAAGTATATGAGCAAGTAAATATGAGCTAGTGAATAGAGTTTGCAAACCACTGAGAAGATGAACACGAAGGTGACACGGTGATTTTTCCCCGAGGTTCACTTGGTTGCCACCAAGCTAGTCCCCGTTGTGTCGACCACACACTTTGGTAGTTCGGTGGCTAATAGGCACCACACCTAGCTCGACACTCGAGCGCCGCAAAAACTCACCCACAAGTGAGGGTAACTCAATGACACGCTCTACTAGAGTTGCTCTTCGCGATCCCCGCGGGGCGAGCACAATGCCCCTCACAATCCTTCTCCGGAGCCACGCACAATCTTCACGCGGGCTTCACGATGGAGACTCGATCACCAAGCCGTCTAGGAGGTGGCAACCTCCAAGAGTAACAAGCACCACCGGCTTGCAACACGAACACCTAGTGCCACTCGATGCAATCTCTCAAAGCAACGCACTAGAATCGCTCACTCGCAATAGATTCGCACACTAGCAAGCACAAGCGAGTTAGAGGGCTCCTAAGCACTCCCCAAGCATGGACACCAAGTCCCAAGGGTGCTCAACCTTTGCCAAGGGCCGGCCACCCCTCTATTTATAGAGGGGAGCCACAAACTACCGTTTTCCCCTTTTCCCGAACTCCCATGCCTATGGTCGGTACTACCGGGGCGAGGGTCGGTACTACCGGCGGTCCAAAAGACCGTTAGAAATGACTTTCTAACACGGACGGTAATAGGGTCGGTAGTAGGGTCGGTACTACCGGCCCCGGTACTACCGGCCTTATAGCGGTACTACCGGTAGGCCAGATCTAGATCTACACAGAACGCCTCCAAACTTCCTTCAAACCTCGGTACTACCGACCCCCTGGTCGGTATTACCGAGCCCGGTACTACCGAGGTTATGGCGGTACTACCTCTAGGCCAAAACTCCTCCGAACAGAGAGTTTGCGCACTGCCTACAGAGGGGTCGGTAGTAGGGTCGGTACTACCGACTTCAGGGTCGGTACTACCGTCCCCGGTACTACCGGGGTTATTGCGATACTACCGGTAGGCCAAAAACTCCCCCGAACAGAGAGTTTTGCCATCTGCTCGCGGAGGGGTCGGTAGTACCGAGGTTATGGCGGTACTACCTCTAGGCCAAAACTTCTCCGCGCTAAATCGGCCATAACTCTTAGCTCCGAACTCCGATTTCGATGATCTTGGACATTTTGGAAAGCTTATTCAGAGGGCTACACATCCCACATACAAAGCTAATCCAACTCACAAAGGATTAGTACAGAATTCCAATCCAAGATCCATCGCTTCTCTTTTTCAACCAAAGCTTTCTCCGAAACTTCTCCGAGTTGATCCAAATCAACTCCAACACCTTCTCCTTTGCAAATGTGCCAACACCACCAAGTGTATACAACCTTGTGCATGTGTGTTAGCATTTTCATAAACATTTTTCAAAGGATTTTCACTTGCTCTCACCACGCCACTCGATCCTAGCAACATCGCAAAGTTAGATCGCTCAAGTGGCACTAGATGACCGATATGCAAACAAGTTTGCTCCTCTTAATAGTACGGCCATCTATCCTAAACCCGGTCATAATCTTCTCTACACACCTATGACCGGTGAAATGAAATGCCCTATAAGTATACCTTTGTCTTGCGCATTCCATTCCATCTCCTTCGGTGTTGATGCAACACATGTACCAACCTATCATCAAATGATATGATCCACTTCATATCATCACATGACCTCCATGGTACATCGATCTTGACCTCACTTGCTCTTCACCATTGCTTCGGTCCTTCGGCGCCAAGTCTTTGCTCAAGCCTCCCGACACTTGGTACCAACGGCTTCAAAGCCTCCAACTTGCCCTTCACCTTCGCAACCGGTCCATCAAGCCAAGTCTTGCCTTGATCTTCACCATCTTAGCCACATGACTCCATGTCATGTCTCATATGCAATAAGCTCCTTCATTGCTCATTCATATGTGAAATAATTTCCTGTGTATCTCATATAAGCACATATTAGTTCACCTAGGTTGTCACTCAATTACCAAAACCAAACAAGGACCTTTCAGGCTTGGACCGACGGACCGGGAGGCTAGAGGACCAGCTGTGGTAGCTGGCACGTGGCATCGACGAGCGAGAGCACATGGGGATGTGCGGTGCATCGGCCGAGTCGGGAGGAAGACGATGGCATCGTGGCACTTGGCGGGAGGCCGGGTCGGCCGAGTCAAGAAGGAAGGCGAAGGCGTTGTGCCCGGCGTGAAGGCTGGACATGCATCGGCATCGGTATCGGTGGTCGGGGTGTAAGAACCACATCCCGTCTACGACGCGGGTTTGGTAGTTGATGTGACACCCTAGTGTCAAGCACTGCATTAGGAACCACATTAGCTACTAAAGAGCATAAGTAATGCATTGCATCATTTCATGTGCATATGAGTGCTTTTTGCCTTTCGTTTATTTATCTGGATTTTGGATTTCTATTGGTCTTGATGGTTAAAGTGGATTTCTGTTTTGGCAAATAGCTTTATAAAATAGAGAATATTTAGTAGAGTGCTTTTCATGTTGGTATTTTGACCTAGATCAAAATAGTTTATCAAATAAAAATGAGGCAAGCAAAATATTTTATGTTTCAAAACTGGCTTTGTTTATGTGGAGGTTGTAAAAATGGTTTTCAGAAAAAGTGTCTTATATGAAAGTTGTAGAGAAAATTATTTTGAGCAACTTTTATTTTTGGGTCAAAACCTAGTTTGGAGTTTTTGAAACTGTTTTTGAGTGGTCAAACTTTGGAAAAATCTCTGGAAAAAGAAAAAGGAAAAGAATTTTCCCGCGCCCACCTTTTTGGCCCAGTCGGCCTTTCGGCCCACAGCGCTGCGCTGGCCCAGCTCCGCCCGCTCCCGCGCGCCGCGCGCGCCGCGCGACGCGCCGGTCAGGCCTGACAGCCACGCCGTACGCCGGCTCCGCTCGCCACGTGGCCGCCGCGTCCTGCCGAGGATCTTCGCCGGCCACTCCTCGTCCGATTCCCCTCCGCGCGATCACGCAAGCGATCGGCTTCGCCCACTCCGCGCTCGCATCGCCTGCCGCGCCACCCTCGCTCGCCGCGCCGTCGCCCGCCGCACGCCACGCCGTGGCCCCCGTCACGACCACCGGCCGGCCAAGCCGACCAAAACCCCGCGCACCGCACTCTCCTCCCTCTCACTCGCCTTTCGCACAACCGCGCCCCAGCTCTCCGCTCTTACCTGCGCACGAACGTGAGCCGAGCGCTCCCCCGCTCGCCGCTGTTCGCCACCGCAAACCCTCTTCGCCGTTCTGGCCACACCGGAGGCTCGCCGTCCAATTCCTTCCACGCACCATCACGCCTTCACCTCGGACACACGGTGCGCACCTCCGCGCCACCCGCCGAGCTCCACCGACGCCAGAGTCCGAAGAGCGCCGCCGCGGACGCCATCAGCGCCGCTCGGAGCCCGGAGCCGTTCGTCCCCAACTCGAGCTCCACCGCCTCCTTCCTTCGTCCTCGAGCTTCACCGAGCCAAGGCAAGGTGAGAACGCCCACTAGCTTCAACGCTACCGCTCTCTCCCTCCTATTCTTCCCCGGCCGAGCGCCATGGCCGCCGCCGTGGCCTGTGCACGCGGTCAAGCCTCTCCGATGCTCCCCGAGCCAAACCAACCCCCTAGTCTCACTCCCTAGGGTTCGTGTAAGCCTATGACTTCCCCAATTTCACCGGCGACCGCCGGACACGGCGTAGCCGTGTGTCGCCGCCGCCTCCGTGCGCCACCACTAGCCGCCGGCACGCTTCGCTCGTGCGCTGGCCAAACCATCTACATCACCTGATGCGCCTCGTCGAGACGAGTCGATCCAGCACCACGCCGTCGCCGGAGACCTCACCGCCGGCGAGCAATCGCCGGTCAACTCCTCTCCCCTGTTTCCTCTCTCTGACGGGTGGGTCCCGTTGACCAGCGGACCCCGTGCGTCAGCCTTACTTGGCCTATGGACCGAGTTCACGCAGTTTGGGCCGGGATGATTTCAAATGTTTTCCTTTTTACTTTTATTTTCCCGAAATGCTTGTTATTTTTGTGTAGCTCGTTTTAAAAGTCCAAATGAAGTACTTTTAGTTTTGTTAGCTTGTTTATGAGTAGATCTATCATGGAAAAATATGAAAGTATTTTTGGTAAGAGTTTTTCTTACTGTTTTTATTTAATTCAGGTTATGAGCTTTTGTTAAGATAAATGGTTATATATGTTTTCTGGTTGAGTTCATTCATGGGAAAATTTGTGTAGGTTTCTTATCATGTTTTGCACCTGTGAAAAATATATGATGCACTGTTTATGTGGAAAAAGTTTCTGCTATAGTTAAAAATCCTTTTTGGCTGTTTTCTTAGAATAAATATTAAGGTGTTCTATATGCCGAAATAAAATGTGGGAAAAATTGTGTAGTCTCTGTATGACATGTTCAGGCTAAGAAAAATGTTAAGCATGAGCTGTTGTATGGAAGAATCTGAAGTTGCTTTGCAACTGTACTTTTCTGTGTTTTCTTTTGGAAATTCATGTAAGAAATAATATAATGTTTCTATTTTTGGAACTTTCTTGATAAGTATGGAATATGGAGTAGAATCTGAGAAAAATATGAAAAGAAGTTTAGCACCCCTTTCCAGTAGGGTTGTAGTTCAATGGGTTTAATTTGGAATAGATTTGTTTATTTTGTGTAGGCTGGTATATTTATGCTCTGTCAGTAAGTTTTCTACAATAGAATGTTTATGGGTAGAAGAAGCCAGGAAAATTATAAAATCTGCTGTTGAACACTTTTTGTGTAAAAAGTTAGATCAAAGCACCTTTTGAGCAGTTTATTTGTTATTTTTATATCTGCTGCTCTGTATTTTATTTCTAGCCGAAATTTGTTCAGTAAAGTCTAGCAGGTGTTAATTGCTTTCTGGAATTTTTGTGGATTTTCTGAATTCAGAAAAATGCACTTGCAGTTCATACCTGAATTTCTTTTGAATTTCTAAATAAGAAATAGGTAAATTAACGGATTTTGTTTTATGAAATAAATAAGTATTTACCTCATTGTCAAAAGTGGTTCAACAAGTTGGTTTTGTTGGTTTGCAAGAAATGTTACTTTTCTTACCACCGCATCTCGCACCACGAATTATTTATTTATCATTTCAACCGCATTGCAATAGGATCAACAGTTCAGGAGCAAAACCTAGAGCAAGAGACAAGCGCCGAGCAGGAGATCCCGGAACTGCATCAAGCCGAGGAAGTCGACCCCGCGGCCGACACTAACCTGCCTGAGTGCCCCTCCCACGAGGCCTCAGTCTTCTCTCAAGGCAAGCCCCGGAGCATATTAAGCCTCCTATCTTTTGCAATTAAAATTACTTGAGTCCTTTTATATTGTGATGCATTAGGTTTAGGAGTTGGGATGAATCCTACTTGCTGCATTACCATTCCTTGGCTATTGATTAATATCTACCTTGTTATCCTGTTATTTATTCACAATGTAGAATGGCGTAGCTTGCTGAATAAAAGTAGTAGTTAAGAATGTTCCCGTAATACCCTGATGGGTAGTTACCGGATCACGGTTGGCTATATTTGCTATCGTGGAAAAGAACCTGAGTAGTAATGAAATACGGTCAACTGGAAGGCAAGGCACCAAGTTGGAACTTGGGGGCAGTCCGTCCGTTGGATCGTGTAGGTTTGTATCGATGTTGGCCCTCGTTCATTTTTGAACGCGCCCTTTTACTTAGGGATACGTCGGTGCCGTAATCATCGACCCCAAAGCCGGTTAGAAGCTGTTCGGGCCGGTTTATACCCGTGTCGCGCCCTCTAGTATGGAAATTGCGATCTGCCGCGTGAGGCCATCGCCAGGTTCCAATTGGGCGGTCTGTGCTTGAACTACGACTTTTACCACCACGAACAAGCATCGAGCGGTTGCCCAATGCATGGACCCGACGGGGAAAGTGTGGGCTGATATTAAAGGTCTTCACCAGCTGGTTTGGAATTCGATTCGAGTCGCCGTCTCCCCCGGTTAGTGGGAAACTATGGCGAGCTTCACCACGATACAACTCCATGTGATGTTTTAAAGGTTCAACTAAAAATGTGGATAAGTCAACTGGATATGGTTATATTATTGTTTGTTAGACTCAAGTGTGTGCAATAGTTCAGGTGCAAACCTAGAGTAAAGAAATAGGTCTAAAAATGGCAGCTCAACAATATCATTAAATCCTCACTTATCTTAATTTGAGCTTTTTGCAACTAAAGATCCCAGATCCACCCAAAAAGGCCTTGCATACCCTTGGTGTCTTTATTTTTCAGTTGGACGGGTAAGTCTAGCTGAGTACATTCCCGTACTCAGGGTTTATCCCGTTTGTTGCAGATGGCCAGGTCTACTTTGGCTATTGTAAGCACTGCCTCTACCCGGTGGAAGGTGATGAGGAGTAGGCCCAAGGCAGGGTCGTCTAGAAGCTTCCCCTTTTCTTTTGCTGGTCTGAGACTCCTAGTGGCACATTATCTAAAAAGGGAAGAGTGAGTTGTGTTGAGTTGGATTTGTCAAACAATGTTTTATTTGGACCACATGTGTGGTGGTCGAGTTTCAAACTATTTCAGCTTCCGCACTTTTAAATTCGGTATTGTAATAACTCTGTTTTAAATTCGCACTCTGATACTTTAAATTCGGTTCCGTTTCTCTGTAATGTATCTTTGTGAATGTAATTCTTGAACAATGCGATCCTGTATGTTGTACGGTGATAGAAATCCTTCGAGATTTCCGGACTACCGGGGTTATATGGGTTCAAGTATGAGTCGAAGTCAGACGGATTTGACTAAGACGGTACTTGAGCTCTTATAATCAGGACAGTTCCGCCACAGCTGGTATCAGAGCATGGTTCAAGTTATTGCATCCGCAAAGAGCTATTTTCGAACTAAAATGGGTATTTCAAAACTATTTTCAAAACTAATTTTCAATTACTAAGTGTGCCCAGTCTCGTCCTTAAGCCCTATACTAGGATTCAAGTGGTTTAACTGCTAACAGGGTTCAGGGTTTTGCTTCATGCTGGATCTTTATTTGCTGGTCCATTCTTGGGAAAAGAGAATGCGTCGATCGCGAAAACATGCATAAAATGATTTTGTGAGATATGAGAGCATGACCGTCCAACCGTCGGTCTAGGTGAGAGTTCTTATACCAAGTATGTGCGAGCTCCACGCAGACACATATGAGGGTATCAATGTTTTTGAGGGTGTTTTCTATGTTGGTGCATGGTGTTTAGTGTTGGCTTCTATGTATTTTGCGCATATTAGCCAATGCTCAATTGTTTTATCATTGGGATTGCTTTGGGCTGAAATGAATCTTCTGTAGGTACGCTAACTGTGCGATCGAGTAGAACGTGTAGATAACGCATGAGAGATCGTTCTTGCCACTAACTAGAATGTTAGGACTTACGAGTCATGATTAGTGAGTGAGAACGTAAGTACGATCATGCATCATGTTTATATTCTTGCATTTACATTACCTCCCCTTAATTAAAAGTTGTCTCTTTTATATAAAAATTTGCCAACTTAATATCCGTCTCACGAGAGTTCGAAACCCTTTTGTTTCTATAGATGGCCCGGACTAAGCTGACCGCTCGCAAGGCCACCGGAGGTAGAGGATTTCCGCGTCACCGCTTGGCCACCAAGCTGACCCGGAAGACGTTCTTGTCCTACTTCGGATTGCCGACTATCCTTTGGAGGATTCTGCAGGCCGTGGGCTATGAGGAAGGACTGGAGCCCAGGTACTCATGGCAGAAGGAGATCTATGGGCAGGATTCCTTGGTCATGGTGGAAATCAAAGTCAAAGCTTTGCCTGCCAAGCCCCACTGGACAGGATGGACGGAGATCACCAGAGGCACATGTGCCAAGGATGGAGCTAACAGGGCAGCATACCTAGTGCTGAAGGACATCATCACCCGCTTCCCCGCCGACCTGGCAAGTGTGATGGCAGGAGTGTTTCCACGTGGATCACTTTTTCCATTGCGCTGGAAGCAGACTTCGGAGTCAGTCTTGATAGGGAGCCCATACGAGAGGTTCTACTGCGAGACGCCTGCGATGAGCGCCACCGGAGCTTTGTTAGGTGTATGTGAGAGTTTGGAGCACACTCTCGAGAGCGTGTCCTTCACCCTCACAGCCACCTACCAGAGCAAGAGGAAGCTACAGGAAGAGTTTGATGCCGAGGTAGCTCATCGCCAGGAGAGGATTCAGCAGATCACCCTAGAGCGTGACGACGCCCGTACTACAGCAGCAGCACAGGCCACTTCCAGGACCGTTGCAGAGCAGATGTACCTGACTACCGCCCTTCAGAGGGATGAGGCCCGCACCGCGCTCGACCAGCTCAGAGAGGGAGCCCACCTCTTGATACAGCAGATCCATGGACAGCAGGCCTACATCGACCAGCTCCACGAGGCAGTACACCAGATGCATCATGCCGCACAGGAGGCCGCCGCCCCAGCCGCAGCCGAGGCCCTGGATCCCTAGGACGGAGAGGTCCTTGGTCCCGACGCCCCACCGGAGGAGGATCACGCTGACGAGCCAATGGTCGACGTCGACGCAGAGGACGCCGCATCCGCCTTTGGAGACGCCTGAGCGCTAGTTTCGCTAGGAGTCGTTTTCTTTTGTATAGCTTGAGCACGCTCGCTAAGTGATGTAACACTCAAAACATGTGTTGGTTTTATGTTTAAGATGTTGGATGGCATGTATGTCTTTTGGGACAAAGTCCAGACTTCGATCTGGCATCTTTTATGGAAATCCGTCATTGCATGTCTAATTTCGGGCGATTATTCTGTGATGTTGTATGGAAATGAGTAATTATACTTGGTCGTGTGCTAAATTTTTGAATTATGTACAGCGCAGTATTTATTCATGATCAATGTAACATCACCTAATGATTGCTTATTAATGGGATCTGCAGATGCCGACACACACTCGCAGCCAACGCGGACAGGGGGCAGGACAGGAGGAGAACTTGCCACCTCCCCTACCGCCGCCGATGACGCTGGAAGCATTTTTCGGCCAGTTCTTGGGCAGCCAAAGGAACATGGAGGAGATGCAGAGGCACATGGAGGCCACCCTCCGCAATATCGCTAACAACACTGCGCAGCAGCATCATCAACGCCAAGGCCCAGAGCCCAACCAGTACAGCTCCTACCGTGACTTCTTGGACACCCGTCCCTCGGTGTTCAAGGAAGTCACCGAACCGCTTGAGGCTGATGAATGGCTCAACTCCATCACCCAGAAGTTCCGTCTGCTTTGGCTGACGGAAGAGCTCAAGGCAGAGTATGCCGCGCACATGTTGGAAGGACCCGCAGGTTTGTGGTGGGCCCAGTACCGTGCATCCTTGCCTGCAAATGCACTTGTCACTTGGGATCAGTTCTCGACTGCTATGCGCAACCACTACATCCCTAGTGGTCTGATGGAAATGAAGATTGTAGAGTTCATGAGGCTGTCTCAGGGAACCAGATCTATGTCCGAGTATCTGCACAGCTTCAACAACCTAGCTCGCTATGCCCCCGACTTTGTCAACACTGAGGCCAAGAAGATCGCAAGCTTCAAGCGTGGAATGAGTGCCGCCATGCTTTCAAAAATGGGCAACAGTCACCGCACTACCTTCAGTGACTTCGTCAGTGACTGCCTAAATCAAGAGGCCAATGACAGTAGGCTGGCGACAGAAAACCGCCGTCGTGCGAACGAAGGAGGTTCGTCTCAACAGAGGGCTCCTTTCGGAGCACGCGCCCCGTATCGCCCGCCAGTGGCTGGAGCAAGGTTCCATCCCCCGCAGAGGAAGATCACTACCAACCGACCCCGTCCCAGTTTTCAGAAGCCCTACACTGCTCCTCTGATGCAGAACAAGAATAAGGCAGGAAGTGCAGGAGGCCCCAAGACTCCATATGTGATTGGGCCATGTTACAACTGTGGTCAGACGGGACATCTGTCACGTCAGTGCCCTCGTCCAAAGAAGCAGTACACCCAGCCTCCACCTCGCGCAGGTCATGTGCATCACACCACTGTGGAGGAAGTGCCGGAAGGAGAGCCTGTCACCGCTGGTACGTTTCTTGTTAATCAATACCCCGCAGTTGTGCTGTTTGATTCTGGAGCATCGCATTCTTTCATAAGTGAGAACTTTGTTTTGAGAAGTAATCTTGAGTTGGTAGAGTTAGATCGGGGATATCAGATAAGTTCCGCCGAAGCTGTTCTCTCCGCGCGTAAAATGGCTAAAGGAGTGGAAATGACTTTTGGGGATAAGACGGCCATAGTGGATCCCATCGTAATCCGTGGTCTGGGTTTGGATGTGATCTTAGGTATGGGTTGGATGAAACTCTGGAAGGTCAATCTTGACGTCGCAAAGCGAATAGTTTCTATGGTTAGTCCCCGGAATGGGTCTACCTTTCGGTTTAAGTTACCCCAAAACCCCCATGAGATCGGAGTGTTGTTCAACGTCACCGCAAAACAGATAGCTGAGATCTCAGTAGTGTGTGAGTTTTCGGATGTTTTTCCTGATGAGTTGCCTGGACTACCACCGGATAGGGATGTGGAGTTTGCTATAGAGTTAGTCCCTGGAACGGCACCCATATCTCGGAGACCGTATAGGATGCACGCTAAAGAGTTAGCAGAGCTTAAGGTTCAATTGCAAGAGCTCTTGGATAAGGGTTTGATACGCCCTAGTTCATCACCTTGGGGATGTCCCGCTATCTTTGTGAAGAAGAAGGATAAAACTTTGAGGATGTGTGTGGATTATAGACCGTTGAATGCAGTAACTATAAAGAACAAGTATCCCTTACCCCGAATCGATGTCTTGTTTGATCAGTTATCAAAGGCGAAAGTGTTCTCCAAGATCGACCTGAGATCAGGATACCATCAGATTAAGATCAGAAGAGAAGATATACCAAAAATAGCTTTCTCTACCACATATGGACTCTATGAGTATCTCGTTATGTCCTTTGGGTTGACCAATGCACCGACACATTTCTTGTACCTGATGAATTCGGTCTTCATGCCAGAGTTAGATAAGTTCGTTGTAGTGTTCATCGATGATATCTTAGTATATTCTGAAAATGAGAAGGATCATGCTGAGCATCTACGAGTTGTTTTGACCCGGCTTCGAGAGCACAAGTTATATGCTAAGTTCAGTAAGTGTGAGTTTTGGTTAAAGAAGGTACCTTTCCTTGGTCACGTCCTTTCAGAGGAAGGGATCTCTGTAGACCCTTCGAAGGTGCAAGAGGTTATGGATTGGGAAGCACCCACAAGTGTTTTTGAGGTTCGCAGCTTTTTGGGTTTGGCTGGATACTACCATCGGTTCATTCCGGATTTTTCGAGAATAGTCAAACCTATGACCCGTTTAACGCAGAAAAACAAGAAGTTCGAATGGACTCCAGAGTGTGAAACAGCTTTTCGCACTGCGAACGTTGTTGATGTCCACGCCTGTTTTGGCTCAGCCAAACTTAGAGGAACCTTTTGATGTGTTTTGTGACGCATCCAAGATTGGACTTGGATGTGTGCTCATGCAGAATGGGAGAGTTATAGCATACGCTTTGCGCCAGTTGCGACCACATGAAGAGAATTACCCCACTTATGACTTAGAATTGGCAGCCGTCGTGCATGCACTCAAGATCTGGAGGCATTACCTTATGGGAAACCTATGTCATGTGTACACTGATCATAAAAGTCTGAAATATATCTTCACCCAGCCAGAGTTGAACATGAGGCAGAGAAGATGGTTAGAGTTGATTAAGGATTACAACCTTGAAGTGCATTACCACCCCAGAAAAGCAAACGTGGTAGCAGATGCCTTGAGTCGCAAGACTCATTGCAACTCCCTACAACCACTATTGGAAGATGGATTCAACCTTATGCACCCCGTTATGTTAAACAATATCACCATACAGTGCACCCTGGAAAGTGACATCATCGAAGGACAAAGGACCGATGAAGATATCTGTCAGATCAAGAAGAGGTTGGAAACCAGTAGTTCTTTGAACTTCAGGACTGATGAACAGGGAATCTTGTGGTATAACCAGAGGTTGGTTGTTCCTAAGGACACAGAGCTAAAAGAAAGAATTCTGAATGAAGCTCACAATTCAAAGTTATCTATCCATCCAGGAAGCAGTAAGATGTACCAAGATCTGAGAACAAGGTACTGGTGGTCTAGGATGAAGAAGGAAGTTGTAGCTTATGTTGCAAGGTGTGATACTTGCTGCAGGATAAAAGCTATACATCTGAGACCTGCCGGATTGTTACAACCGTTATCTATTCCAGAATGGAAGTGAGAAGAGATTAGTATGGATTTCCTCACAGGTCTTCCCACCACTCAAAAGGGAAATGATTCTATCTGAGTTATTGTGGATCGGTTATCTAAAGTGGCTCACTTCATCCCGGTTAAGACTACACACCGACCTCATCAGTATGCAGACTTGTACATTCAGAACATCTTGAGGTTACACGGAGTTCCAAAAAGGATTGTCTCTGATAGAGGACCCCAGTTCATAGCACGTTTTTGGGAACAGTCGCACAAGGAGCTAGGAACCAAGTTGGTAAGAAGTTCCGCTTATCACCCCCCAAACCGCAGGACAAACAGATAGAGTGAATCAGAATTTGGAAGATATCCTCAGAGCTTGTGTTTTATCTTTAGGAGAATCTTGGGAGAAATTGTTCCCCCTTGCCGAGTTTTCGTATAACAACAGCTACCAAGAAAGTATAAAGATGGAACCTTTTGAAGTATTATACGAACGAAGATGCAGAACCCTGGTAAATTGGGTTGAATCAGGAGATCAAGGATTTTATGGGTCAGATTATGTAAAGGATGGTGAAGAGAATGTGCAAACAATACAACAACACATCAAGGCAGCACAATCCCGACAAAAGAGCTACGCTGACACACGGAGGAGACCCTTGGAATTTCAAGTTGGAGACTATGTTTACCTCAAAGTCTCACCCATGAGAAAAGTCCAACGTTTTGGAATTAAGAAAAAGCTAGCACCTCGATATGTGGGACCGTATCAGATCATAGCTAAAAAGGGAGAATTGGCATATGAAGTGCAGTTACCCCCAGAGATGAGCGCAGTCTTCCCAGTGTTCCATGTGTCCCAGTTGAAGAAGTGTCTTCGAGTTCCAGAACGGGAAGAAGTTCGGATTCCAGATGTTACTATCAGATCAGTTCTGGAATACTATGAACAACCTCGGGAGATAATGGACACCAAGACCCGAGAAACTCGCAACCGCACAGTGAAGACTTACAAGATTCTCTGGAGCAACCACGGACCCAACGATGCGACTTGGGAAACCGAGGAGTACTTGCGAGTGAACTATCCCGCTTTTTATAAAGATTGGTACGTAACTCAAATCTCGGGACGAGATTTCTTTAAGGGGGGAAGGGCTGTGACACCCTAGTGTCAAGCACTGCATTAGGAACCACATTAGCTACTAAAGAGCATAAGTATTGCATTGCATCATTTCATGTGCATATGAGTGCTTTTTGCCTTTCGTTTATTTATCTGGATTTTGGATTTCTATTGGTCTTGATGGTTAATGTGGATTTCTGTTTTGGCAAATAGCTTTATAAAATAGAGAATATTTAGTAGAGTGCTTTTCATGTTGGTATTTTGACCTAGTTCAAAATAGTTTATCAAATAAAAATGAGGGAAGCAAAATATTTTATGTTTCAAAACTGGCTTTGTTTATGTGGAGGTTGTAAAAATGGTTTTCAGAAAAAGTGTCTTATATGAAAGTTGTAGAGAAAATTATTTTGAGCAAGTTTTATTTTTGGGTCAAAACCTAGTTTGGAGTTTTTGAAACCGTTTTTGAGTGGTCAAACTTTGGAAAAATCTCTGGAAAAAGAAAAAGGAAAAGAATTTTCCCGCGCCCACCTTTTCGGCCCAGTCGGCCTTTCGGCCCACAGCGCCGCGCTGGCCCAGCTCCGCCCGCGCCCGCTCCCGCGCGCCGCGCGACGCGCCGGTCAGGCCAGACGGCCGCGCCGTACGCCGGCTCCGCTCGCCACGTGGCCGCCGCGTCCTGCCGAGGATCTTCGCCGGCCACTCCTCGTCCGATTCCCCTCCGCGCGATCACGCAAGCGATCGGCTTCACCCACTCCGCGCTCGCCTCGCCTGCCGCGCCACCCTCGCTCGCTGCGCCGTCGCCCGCCGCACGCCACGACGTGTCCCCCGCCACGACCACCGGCCGGCCAAGCCGACCAAAACCCCGCGCACCGCACTCTCCTCCCTCTCACTCGCCTTTCGCACAACCGCGCCCCAGCTCTCCCCTCTCACCTGCGCATGAACGGGAGCCGAGCGCTCCCCCGCTCGCCGCTGTTCGCCACCGCAAACCCTCTTCGCCGTTCCGGCCACACCGGAGCCTCGCCGTCCAATTCCTTCCACGCACCATCACGCCTTCACCTCGGACACACGGTGCGCACCTCCGCGCCACCCGCCGAGCTCCACCGACGCCAGAGTCCGAAGAGCGCCGCCGCGGACGCCATCAGCGCCGCTCGGAGCCCGGAGCCGTTCGTCCCCAACTCGAGCTCCACCGCCTCCTTCCTTCGTCCTCGAGCTTCACCGAGCCAAGGCAAGGTGAGAACGCCCACTAGCTTCAACGCTACCGCTCTCTCCCACCTCTTCTTCCCCGGTCGAGCGCCATGGCCGCCGCCGTGGCCTGTGCACGCGGTCAAGCCCCTCCGATGCTCCCCGAGCCAAACCAACCCCCTAGTCTCACTCCCTAGGGTTCGTGTAAGCCTATGCCTTCCCCAATTTCACCGGCGACCGCCGGACACGGCGTAGCCGTGTGTTGCCGCCGCCGCCGTGCGCCACCACTCGCCGTCGGCACGCTTCGCTCGTGCGCTGGCCAAACCATCTACATCACCTGATGCGCCTCGTCGAGACGAGTCGATCCAGCACCACGCCGTCGCCGGAGACCTCACCGTCGGCGAGCAATCGCCGGTCAACTCCTCTCCCATGTTTCCTCTCTCTGACGGGTGGGTCCCATTGACCAGCGGACCCCGCGCGTTAGCCTCACTTGGCCTATGGACCGAGTTCACGCAGTTTGGGCCGGGATGATTTCAAATGTTTTCCTTTTTACTTTTATTTTCCAGAAATACTTGTTATTTTTGTGTAGCTCGTTTTAAAAGTCCAAATGAAGTACTTTTAGTTTTGTTAGCTTGTTTATGAGTAGATCTATCATGGAAAAATATGAAAGTATTTTTGGTAAGAGTTTTTATTACTGTTTTTATTTAATTCATGTTATGAGCTTTTGTTAAGATAAATGGTTATATATGTTTTCTGGTTGAGTTAATTCATGGGAAAATTTATGTAGGTTTCTTATCATGTTTTGCACCTGTGAAAAATATATGATGCACTATTTATGTGGAAAAAGTTTCTGCTATAGTTAAAAATCCTTTTTGGCTGATTTCTTAGAATAAATATTAAGGTGTTCTATATGCTGAAATAAAATGTGGGAAAAATTATGTAGTCTCTGTATGACATGTTCAGGTCAAGAAAAATGTTACGCATGAGCTGTTGTATGGAAGAATCTGAAGTTGCTTTGCTTTGGAAATTCATGTAAGAAATAATATAATGGTTCTGTTCGTGGAACTTTCTTGATAAGTATGGAATATGAAGTAGAATCTATGAAAAATATGAAAAGGAGTTTAGCACCCCTTTCCAGTAGGGTTGTAGTTCAATGGGATTAATTTGGAATAGATTTGTTTATTTTGTGTAGGCTGGTATATTTATGCTCTGTCAGTAAGTTTTCTACAATAGAATGTTTATGGGTAGAAGAAGCCAGGAAAATTATAAAATTTGCTGTTGAACACTTTTTGTGTAAAAAGTTAGTTCAAAGCACCTTTTGAGCAGTTTATTTGTTATTTTTATATCTGCTGCTCTGTATTTTATTTCTAACCAAAATTTGTTCAGTAAAGTCCAGCTGGTGTTAATTACCTTTTGAAATTTTTGTGGATTTTTCTGAATTAAGAAAAATGCACTTGCAGTTCATACCTGAATTTCTTTTGAATTTCTAAATAAGAAATATGTAAATTAACGGATTTTGTTTTATGAAATAAATAAGTATTTACCTCAATGTCAAAAGTGGTTCAACAAGTTGGTTTTGTTGGTTTGCAAGAAATGTTACTTTTCTTACCACCGCATCTCGCACCACGAATTATTTATTTATCATTTTCAACCGCATTGCAATAGGATCGACAGTTCAGGAGCAAAACCTAGAGCAGGAGACAAGCGCCGAGCAGGAGATCCCGGAACTGCATCAAGCCGAGGAAGTCGACCCCGCGGCCGACACTAACCTGCCTGAGTGCCTCTCCCACGAGGCCTCAGTCTTCTCTCAAGGCAAGCCCCGGAGCATATTAAGCCTCCTATCTTTTGCAATTAAAATTACTTGAGTCCTTTTATATTGTGATGCATTAGGTTTAGGAGTTGGGATGAATCCTACTTGCTGCATTACCATTCCTTGGCTATTGATTAATATCTACCTTGTTATCCTGTTATTTATTCACAATGTAGAATGGCGTAGCTTGCTTAATAAAAGTAGTAGTTAAGAATGTTCCCGTAATACCCTGATGGGTAGTTACCGGATCACGGTTGGCTATATTTGCTATCGTGGAAAAGAACCTGAGTAGTAATGAAATACGGTCAACTGGAAGGCAAGGCACCAAGTTGGAACTTGGGGGCAGTCCGTCCGTTGGATCGTGTAGGTTTGTATCGATGTTGGCCCTCGTTCGTTTTTGAACGCGCCCTTTTACTTAGGGATACGTCGGTGCCGTAATCATCGACCCCAAAGCCGGTTAGAAGCTGTTCGGGCCGGTTTTGACCCGTGTCGTGCCCTCTAGTATGGAAATTGCGATCTGCCGCGTGAGGCCATCGCCAGGTTCCAATTGGGCGGTCCGTGCTTGAACCGCGACGATTACCACCACGAACAAGCATCGAGCGGTTGCCCAATGCATGGACCCGACGGGGAAAGTGTGGGCTGGTATTAAAGGTCTTCACCAGCTGGTTTGGAATTCGATTCGAGTCGCCGTCTCCCCCGGTTAGTGGGAAACTTTGGCGAGCTTCACCACGATACAACTCCATGTGATGTTTTAAAGGTTCAACTAAAAATGTGGATAAGTCAACTGGATATGGTTATATTATTGTTTGTTAGACTCAAGTGTGTGCAATAGTTCAGGTGCAAACCTAGAGTAAAGAAATAGGTCTAAAAATGACAGCTCGGCAATATCATTAAATCCTCACTTATCTTAATTTGAGCTTTTCGCAACTAAAGATCCCAGATCCACCCAAAAAGGCCTTGCATACCCTTGGTGTCTTTATTTTTCAGTTGGACGGGTAAGTCTAGCTGAGTACATTCCCGTACTCAGGGTTTATCCCGTTTGTTGCAGATGGCCAGGTCTACTTTGGCTATTGTAAGCACTGCCTCTACCCGGTGGAAGGTGATGAGGAGTAGGCCCAGGGCAGGGTCGTCCAGAAGCTTCCCCTTTTCTTTTCCTGGTCTGAGACTCCTAGTGGCACATTATCTAAAAAGGGAAGAGTGAGTTGTGTTGAGTTGGATTTGTCAAACAATGTTTTATTTGGACCACATGTGTGGTGGTCGAGTTTCAAACTATTTCAGCTTCCGCACTTTTAAATTTGGTATTGTAATAACTCTGTTTTAAATTCGCACTCTGATACTTTAAATTCAGTTATGTTTCTCTGTAATGTATCTTTGTGAATGTAATTCTTGAACAATGCGATCCTGTATGTTGTACGGTGATAGAAATCCTTCGAGATTTCCGGACTACCGGGGTTATATGGGTTCAAGTATGAGTCAAAGTCAGACGGATTTGGCTAAGACGGTACTTGAGCTCTTATAATCAGGACGGTTCCGCCACAGTTGAGCCTCGAAAAACAACCCTCGATGATTTCTGAGTTTGGGCCTCAAAACTTGGGGTGGCGGGTTTCTGAGATTGGGCCTCAAAACTCCGGTGGACAGTTTTCGAGGTTTGGGCCTCAAAACCTGGGCTGGCGGGTTTCTGAGTTTGGGCGACAAAACTCAGCCTGAGGACTGGTTTCCCGATTTCAGCCTCAAAACCGGGGGGAGGTCCAAAAAAGGACGGTCGACACATGGCGGTGCCGAGAGGCTTGCGTTGCGGCGAAGCTATCGGTGAGGAAGGCGCGGCGGTCGACAGGATGGCACGTGGCGGCATCCTGAGGCTTGTGTCGAGGTGAAGCTAAGGATGAGGAAGGCGCATGGCCGTCGGATCAAGACTCAGCAGAGTTGGACCGGGATACCCCTAGGGTTGGCTGCTTTGCTCTTGTATCTAGGGCTAGAAGGGGAATAAGTAGATTAGGCTATAAATAAGAGAGGCAGCCCCTCCTCTCTCTCTATCCTTGCAGCTTTCATTCTTTTAGCCTCCGCTTAGGTTTTTCTTCCACTGCTGCTTGTGATCAGCAGAGAGACAGTAATCATACCTCTGTGTACTTGGGATTTTGAGGAAATGAGACCATAATCTCGTTGTTGTCTTGTCGGTTCGAGACACGGCTAAAATCGAGTTCGATTTGTGTCTTGTTCGTGTGTTCTTCGCAGTTTCGGTTTTTGCCCTCACAGAGATTTGCCTAGTTCTCCCTCTCCGTGAGATAGTTTTCGATTCCGCTTGAATACACTTGTGCTAGATCGTGAGATGATTCTTTCCACCGAAGGAATTCATCTCTAACTTCACGGGCTAGTAGATTGAATCGTTTTTGTTTTGAATCATGTTCTTCTCCATTCCCCCGAACTTCTTCGATTCATCGATTTGGAGATAGGTTCGAGCCATGATCTCTTAGGAGTAGCTCATTATCCTCCTTGTGACTCCCCTCACCAAGTTTGAGACCTAGAGTCTTCGAGTTCAGGGAGATCGAGTCAAATCGGTGGACGAACTGCACTATTACGGGGTGACCGGACGCATGCTTCGAACCGACCGGACGCTGACCTGTGCGTCCGATTGTTGAAGGCTGAGTGACACAGTCTGTGTGAAATCGACCGGACGCTTTGGGCTAGCGTGACCGGACGCACTGCTAACACTTTTCATCGTGCACTGGCGACCGAACGCTAGTTGAGTGTTGACCGGACGCGTCTCCATGCAGGGTCCGGTCCAACACAGACAACTTCCAAAACGGAAGTTTTGTGACTGGACGCGTCCAATCATATCTGACCGTACGCACCAGTGAGTCCGGTCAGTGTTGATCTGCATGTTTTCGTCCGCGGTTTCTTCGGTGTTCGTCCAATCTTCATTCCGGCTTTTATGTGAGCCTTCTTGTGGTGTCCCGCTGTGTTCCTAGGGAACATCCACCCAATCACTTGGGTCGTGGACATCACATTCGTCGGTCTACCTTTTGGGTGATTTTCTGTGACAAGGGCCATCATTTCTCGAGAAGAAATTTGAGGCTCCCATTCACCCCCCTCTGGTCGCCAATTCGGTCCTTCAATTGGTATCAGAGCCGGTTAAGGGACCTACTCTACCTTAATCGGTTTCGGATCCTAAGGGCGACATGGATCGAGGGAACGACAAGGCTCCCTACTTCGATGGGACAAACTATCCCTATTGGAAGATTCATATGTGTGCCTTTCTCAACAGCATCGACTCTTCTGTCTGGGAGATATGTGAGAACGCCGAGTACGAGGTGCTTGCGGCTCGCGTGGGTTAGATCCAGATTTACCAGCACAATGCAAACGCTAAGGCCCATAACGCGCTCTTGGCCAACATCTCCCTTCCTGAGTTCGAGTGTGTCTCTGAGCTTGAGACGACACGAGAGATCTGGGTGAAGCTTCAGAGCTATCACGAGGGGACCGTCCAGGTCAAGACTAGACTCTTCGAGACGTACAAGCGAGAGTACGAGAACTTTGTTCAGTTGGAGGGATCATGAGAGGGATGCCAAGTTGCTATACGCCCTGGATCGGAGGGTATGGGAGGTGAAGGTGTCGACTATCATTGACTTGCCGAGCTATGACACCCTCACTGTGGATGAGCTTTTCAGCAAGCTCAAGTCCACCAAGATCGATCACCTGACTGAGGCCAAGCTGAAGAACCCATCTTCACATACTATGGCTTTGGTCTCTGGCAAGGGTAGATCGACTCTTTCTGTTGACACTTCACCTACTGCATTTGCTTTGTCTTCTATGCTTACAGTGATAGAAGAGCAGGTGGAGGTGTTAGGCGATGATGAGCTCGCCCTCATCGTCAGCTAGTTCTCGCGGTTTCACAACAACCGCTTGAATCTCCGGCGTGGTGGCGCACGTGAGGGCTGCTACGGGTGTGGTGATCCTGATCACTTTGTTGCAAGCTGCCCCAAGCGCGACAAGAGCTTCCCTGGCAAGAACAACAACCCCAGGCGCAAGAACAAGCGTGAGTACAAGGCCGGGAAGCCGAAGACCAAGGGCGGGTACCGCAAGAAGGAACTCGAGAAGGCGTATGATGCAGGCAAGCGTGCCTTCATCGCCTCCCTCAGCGATGTCGAGAGAAGCTCCGACGACAACTCCAGCGACGACGAGTCCGAGCACAAGAGAAGGGCCAAGTGCTCACTACGAGCTGATTCTTCGCCACTCCGGCCCGGTGAATCGCTCGCTACCGGTCACAACTTGGCTTGGGTCATCCACGAAGCCTCCGGATGATCACCAAGCTCTCCGATCACCACCAAGCCATCTAGGTGATGCCGATCACCAAGAGTAACAAGCTAGAACTCTCACTTGACCAACACAAGGCCAAAGAGATGGATGGATGCACACTTGCTACTCAATTCTCACTAGGAGGTCACTAATTCTCTCAATTAGCAAATCTCTCAACCTCACTAGGTCTCTTTCTTTTTCTCACACTCACAATGTGTTTCTCAGCAGAGGAAAGTGGCAAGAACACTCTAATGGAGGAGGGGGAGGAGTATAAATACTCCCCCAACCGGCCATCCAATAGAGCACTGAATAGGTGTTTCTGCGGGGGCATCGGACGCTCCGATGACCTCGACCAACGGTCGACTGTACAACCTATCAGACAAGTTAAAGGAGCATCAGACGCTGGGCAGCGTCCGATGTCATCACAACGGATGTGTCCGTTGTGATTTTACCTTCTCTGGAACCTCTCTGCATGGACATCGGACGCTGGCCCTCAGCGTCCGATGCCAGCGTCCGGTGCTGCCCCAAATTCACTCGCAAGTGAACAGTGGCACGACCGCGTCCGATGTGGCAACACCAGAGCGTCTGATGCCACGCACCAGACTAAACCCTAGTCTGAGTCAGCATCGAACGCGTCCGATGCTCACCAGGCCAGCGTCCGATGCCTGTTTCATAGGCAAAACTCATCGGATCGTGACGCGGCCTTAACAACTTTTCATCCTTACGACATAAGGCATCTCTCTGAGCTACCTAGGGCTATGAAATAACAAGTGTGCACCACACCTACCTCAATAGACTCATCTAGGTCAAGCTACTGATTCACGCTCCCCTTTATAGTACGACCAAAGGAAAAACAAAGACCTAAGACTACCTAAGTGTCCGCCAAGACCATGTGACACTTAGCCTAGCCTACCACCGTCTTCGTCGTCCGTCCTTTGAAAACTGAAACGATTTCCATCGCCAGGGGACATGAACTCCATATGCCCGTATCGTCGCCATTACCGTGACCTAACTCATCCTTGTTTCTGCAAAACACACGTTAGTCACAGTAATCTTGTGTTCCATCCAATCACCGAAACCCACTAGGGGCCAAGATGCGTTCAATCTCCCCCTTTACGGTGATTGATGACAACACGACCTCGAATATAGAGAGAAGAGGTTTTCAAATCATGACATGTATGAACTTGCAATGAATGAGAGAAAGTGATTAGGGGCAAGCTCATACATATCATGCCAACATCCTGCACTTCAACAAGTTAGAGTGAATAGCAAGTGCAAGATTAAAGAGCTCGAATACATAACAAGTGAGAATTAAGCGCAAATAATCGAGTGAAACGAAATGACATGTCATATAAGATAACATAGTGAGCACATACATGTCATAAGGTCCATAGCACATATATATATAGCATAATAATGTGCAAAAGATGCGTTATGTAAAGAGCGTATGTGAAACATAACACAACAAAAGAAGCAAATCCCTCTCACATCGCTCCCCCTATCGCTATACTCGACCCACTCCCCCCCTTTGGCATCAAGCGCCAAACTAAGCGTCAGAGGGCGGAGGTGGCGCAGATGAGTCAGGTGCAGTCTTTGGAGAGCACTGGGTGAACTCGAACTACTGTAAAATTGCCTCGGAGTCTGAAGAAGAGGACCCGACAGTCTGACCCTCAGTAGCTGAACGCGGAGGTGAAGCGGTCCGGGTCTGCGCTGGCTGCTCTGACGGCCCTGTCGGCTCTGCCTGCCCTAACTCTATCGCAGTCGTGGTCACAGTCTCAGTAGTGGTGCCCGCCTGAGCCTCGGAGTGCGGAAGCTCGGGTATAGAGGAAAGCTCAGGTGGCACAGTCGTCATGGTCTCAGACTGGACTGGCTCTGCCTGCTCAGAAGACGCGACTGAACTCGGAAGAGTCTCAGTAGTGGAGGTCACTGGAGCTGCCGACGCTTGAACCGGACCCTGAAGATCTGGAGTGGGAAGGCTGGTGAGCTCACTGAAGGTAGCAGACAGATCCCGCGTCACTGAAGTGGTCATCGCAAATAGGTAGTCTGTCGAACATGGCGTGAAACCAGTGCGAAGCGGGCTGAACAACTGAGCCCCTCCAGGTGGTGTAGTAAAGCTAGTGAACTGGGAGGAGCTGGGGCTAGGAAACTGCGGTGGTTGACTAAACTGCTGCAGGGGAACAAGTGGCTGCCGCTGAATCTGCTGCTGCTGCTGCGGTGGAGGCTGCTACCACTGCCAATGTGGAGGACCGCTCATGATGCGCTCCATGAAAGATAAGGTCTACTGCTGAAGCTCCATCATCTAGCGCTAAAGTGCATCGAAGCGCTCCTGGGTCTGCTGTTGTGCCAAAGCCTGTCCTTGAGCTAGGCGCTGCTGCTCCTGTGCGAGACGCTGGACGTCCTGAGTAGCCGTCCGCTGCTGCTCCTCCATCCATGATAGTATCGCAAGGAGTGCTGGGTCGGAGGAAGCAGTACCACTCGTCCCGGCCTGAGAGTCGTGTGCACGAGGCTAGTAGTGAGGCGGGAGGTGGTAGTCCTCGTCTGAGCTGTCCGTGGGGTCGTTGGCCACGAACGCGTCCTCTCCCTCTAGGTCCGCTAGCTCCTGCTCAGCGAGGGCTCTAACAGTCTCGTCCTGCTCCTGAGATGACTCTGGCACCTCTGGCCGCTGTCTCGAGCTAGACGGTGCCCCCTGCTGCTGCTGCCTGTGGTCCCGATCGTGTCCCAAGAGCTGACTCATGTTGTATGCGGGGAACACGGTCACGGAGCCTATAAGTGACTGGTCTGGACAACTCCGGGTGGTGGCAGCTACCTTCCAAAGAATATAGGAAATCCAGTGCGCGTACGGTAGCTGCCTGCGGGCCTTGATGCCCTCTGCCACGGTGTCCTCTATCTCACAGATAATGACATCTAAAATATCAATCTCCTTCCGTTGAATCAAATAAGAGAGAAGCCATAGCTGGAGTCGTGAGATAGCCTCCCTGAAACCGACATGGGGCAGCAAGGTGCGCCGAAGAACCTCATGAAGGATCCGAGACATAGGAGTGAGATCCTTCGGCGCTCGGCTTGAACCCTCCCCAAAGGGCTCACGGAAACACGGGCGCACCAGGTCAGTGGGGGCTGCTCTCCACCGTGATGGCGTCGCGGTGGCTCGGTCATGTCGTAGCACAGGTCGTGAATCCTAGTCTGCGAGTGACGAAGGCCAAACCAGTCTCTGATCTCTAAGGTGAATAGCCTATAGTGCTCCCCGCCAAAAGCAAACTCAATAGTCTCGCGGTCCGGGTGCACCCACAGTGAAGCGTAAAACTGGAAGACCAAATCCTCTATTTAGGAGCCAGACCGTCCCAGAAGATCCGCCCAACCAGGCAGGTAAGTGAGAGCCGGACGGAGCTACTCGGACGCTGAAACCAGGGCCTCCAGGGTGCAGACCCTCTGTGAACGCAGGCTGATCCCGGTGTTCCTGTAGCCTCTGTAGAAATCCTCCTGCAGCACCATGTAAAAATCTGCACCCTGCCTACTGCTGCCTCTCCCAGGGGAACCACTGCTCCACTGGAACGAGCTGGAGCGTCTGTATGTGCGAGCACGTGGCCGCACGGAGGTCTAGCCGCGGAATCTGCGGGGGTGGACGCCTCGAAGGAGCACGTGCACCCCGCTGAGGGACATCAGGCCGGGGTTGCACCTCTGTTCGGTGACGAGACGACCGGTGCCTGGGAACCTCCTTAGGGACCTCCGCCTTGGCCTCTGCAGTCTCGACCTCTGCCTGGCCCTGCCCTGAGCTCCGGGGCTCCACACCCGGAGAGGTGAAGGTCGTCCGACGACTGGCAGACATGAGCGTACCAGTCGGCAAATGGTGAAAGCTCTCGACCTCCTCAATGGCATGCCTCTGCTCTGGCGTCAACTGGTCTTGTATCCTCTGGCCACCACCACAGCCTCCCCGCTCTCCACGCTCAGCGGCGTCTGCAACTGCCCTGGCCAGATCGGCCTCTCGTTGTTCTCTGGTGCGCTTCCTGTGCGTGACGAGCTTCCCCTTCCCGGGTCGCTGACCGGAAGGAGGGGGACGGGGAGGAGAGTCCCCCGGAGCGTTGCCGACGTTCTTGCAGCACAAAGCTGACAAGAACAGAGAAACACTACCGCTGAAAGTCTGGACTGTCGCTGAAAGAACCACTGACACTGAAATCCCCTGACAAGTCAACTGACAAGAAGCTCAACTGACAGAAACTCCCCCTGACACGGACAAACCAACTGTCGCTGTCACTCGCGAGGCTTGACCTCAATCCTTACCCGCGGGCTTGGCCCCGGGTTCTCTGACACTGCCAACTGACAACTGATCACGGGCACTGACTCGCTGCATAGAATAGATGGGATATATATAAGAAACATATATATTCTAGAGACGAGGAGGACCTATGGAAACAAAGCAATGGAGACAAGAAAGGAATGTGCTTTGCTACCTGACACTCGACGAACCGAACAGGAACGAGATGAGGCACTGACGTTCTGGTACCCACAAGTCACACCAAGGACGACTACAAAAGAGTTTGAGTGAAAACGGGGTCAAAACCTAGGTGAATGGCCTTTGGAGCATTTCGTCGAACACTTGGTGAGCAGGAGTTATGGGCAGGGGTGTGGATGCTCACAGAGCGGCTTCGGTCCACGGCGGACAAGTCACCGGAGGTGAAGGAGAACGCAGGGGGCTCACTCCGGCGAGGACTGACGGCCGGCGATGGTGGTTAACTCCGGCGAGGGGAGGGAACGGGCGATGGCTCCGACGAAGAAGCGAGGCTGCGAGGGCACGCGCTGCTGGCCTAGGGGTGCGGCGCGAGCACTGGTGTGGTGGCGCGGCGGGCGAGATGAGCGGCGACGTGGGCTAGGGTTAGGGGAGAGTTGCGGCGGCGGCGCTGAGCTCGGGCTTGGGCGCGGGTGCAAGGAAGACGAAGATAATGACACATGGGGCCACAACGTCAGTGAAAAGAGCTTACCACGCCGCTTAATGGGGCATCGGACGTGTGACACCCTAGTGTCAAGCACTGCATTAGGAACCACATTAGCTACTAAATTTCCATAAGCAATGCATTGCATCATTTCATGTGCATGGAAGTATTTTTGCCTTTTGTTTGTTTATTTGAAATTGGTTTCAATAGGACTTGATTGTCTAAATAAAATTCTGTTTTCGCAAATAATTTTATAACATAGGTAGTATTGAGTATAACATTTTTCATGTAGACACCTTGACCTAGTTCAGTATAATTTAGTAATTTAAAAATGTGGGAACAAAATGATTTATGGCATAAAAATTGACTTTATTTATGTGTGGACTAGAGAAATGATTTTCAGAAAAAGTGTCTTATATGAAAGTTATAGAGAAAAGTATTTTGAGCAACTTTTATTTTTGGGTCAAAGTCTAGTTTTGAGTTTTTGAAACTGTTTTGGTTTGGTCAAAGTTGGAAAAAAGATTTGAAAAAGAAAAAGGGAAACGTTTTCACCTGGCGCCAGCCTTTCGGCCCGCTCGGCCTTTTGGCCTAGCCCCTGCCGCGCCGCTCCCGCCCGCGCGCTCGCCCACGCCGTAAGCCGGCGTCCGCACCACGTGGCCGCCGCTCCCTGCTGCAAATCCGCGCCAGCCACTCCCCGCTCGATCTTCTCCCACTCGATCACGCCACGATCTCCACTCGCCAGTCGCCGCTCGCCTTGCCTGCCGAGCTCTGCCCCCGCTGCTCTGCTGCCCGCGCGTCACTCGACGGCCGTGGCCCTCGCCATGACCGCCCGTCCGGCCAGCCCGAGGGCAAAAGCCGAGCGCCCCGCACTCCTCTCTCTTCCACTCACCACTCGCACACCCTCGCTCTCGCCAGCTCCCGCTCTCTCTCCCGCATGCGAACGCCACCCCGAACGTCGTTCGCCACCGCCACTCCCCTCGTCGTTCCAGCCCTAGCCGAGCGACCGTCGGGCGATTAACCCTGACCACCGCTCTGCCCTCGCAAGGAACACGCGGTGCGCACACCCGTACCTCCAGCCAAGCCTCATCGACGCCGGAATCCAAGGAGCCCGCCGTGGTTGTCATTGACGCCGCCCGGAGCTCGAGGTTGTTCTGCCTCGCCCGAAACTTCATCACCTCCCTCCTTCACCGTCGAGCTCCACCGAGCAAAGGCAACACTACTACAGAACAGGGTCTTTGGCCGATTCTCAAAATCGTCATTTGTCTCGGTGTTTTTGCCGCCCGGGACTAATAGACCCTTTAGTCCCGGTCGGTAACACGGATCGGGACTAAAGGGCCTGCCCCAACGGCTACCGCGCGGAGCTGTCGGGGCAGGGACCCTTTAGTCCCGGTTCGTGTTACCAACCGGGACTAAAGGGCACTCTTTAGTCCCGGTTGGTGTCACAGACCGAGACTAATTCTTTAGCCACGGTTTGCGCCTTGCCCCGAGATAAATGATCACCTTTTAGCCCCAGTTTTTAATACAAACCGGGACTAAAGCTCCTCGGTTTATAACCTGCCAACTCCTTCCTCCCTGAGCCGGAGACATTCAAATTTCAGTGAGCTTCCTTGCTTGTTCTTGTTGTTGCTATTGCTTGTTCTTCATTTGTTCTTCATTGTTCTTCGTCTCCGGCATCAATTGGTGATCTTCTTTGACTCCGTCATCGTCTCTTTGCGTTGAGAGGTAACAATTTTTGTCTCCTACCATGTCTTTTGAATATGAGAGAAATTTAATTAAAATATATAGTTTGCAAGAACAAGCATAGAGAGTTGAGTAGTTTCAATTGGTTCATCACAATCACTTGACAGTTTTCTACTGCTAGCTAGGTAGTATCCATTGTATATTTCATACTTATGCAAAACGAGTAATAATGAATTTTAGTCTCTTTTTAGTTAATTTTCTTTAGAAAAATGTGGAATTTATAATAGTTTGCAACAATGAATATTCCACCCAATCCTCTTAGTTTGTCCCAAAACTCATGTTTGGTCGGTCTTTGGCACTTTTATTTCTGAAGGAACGGTAACGCAAAACTAGCGCGAAATGGCTGTTATATCCACTGATGCCCCGAAAAACTCGCAGTTGACTTTTTCAAAAAGGACCCACACAATCCTCTTAGTTTGTCCCAAAACTCATGTTTGGTGGGTTTTTGGCACTTTCATTTCTGAAGGAACGGTAACGCAAAGCTCGCGCGGAATGGCCGTTTTATCCACTGATGCACCAAAAAAATTGCAGTTGAATTTTTCACAACGGATGCACCCAATCATGTCAGTTTGACCCAAAACTCATGTTTGGTGGGTTTTTGGGAGTTTCAATTCCGAAGGAACGGTGCCGCAAAACTCGCGCGGGATGGTCGTTTTATCCACTGATGCCCCGAAAAACTCGCAGTTGAATTTTTCAAAACAGACCCACCCAATCCTCTTAGTTTGTCCCAAAACTCATGTTTGGTGGGTTTTTGGCACTTTCATTTCCGAAGGAACGGTGACGCAAAACTCGCGCGGAATGGTCGTTTTGTCCACTGATGCACCAAAAAACTCGTAGTTGAATTTTTCGCAACGGACACACCCAACCATGTCAGTTTGACCCAATACTCATGTTTGGTGAATTTTCGTATGTTTCATTTTCGATGGAATGGCGCCGCAAAGCTCGCGCGAGATGGCCATTTTTTGCACTGATGCACCGAAAACTCGAGTTGAATTTTTCACAATAGACACACCCAATCATCTCAGTTTAACGCAAAACTCATCTTTATTGGTTTTTGGCACTGTCATTTCTGAAATAACGGTGCAGCAAAACTCGTGCAATATGGTTGTTTTATCCACTGATGCACCGAAAAACTCACAGTTGATTTTTTCGCAACGGACGCACCCAATCATGTCACTTTGACCCAAAACGGTTTGGTGGGTTTTTGGCAGTTTCATTTCCGGAGGAACAGTGCCGCAAAACTCGGGCGAAATGGCCGTTTTATCCACTAATGCCCCGAAAAACTCGCAGTTGAATTTTTCAAAACAGACCCACCCAATCCTCTTAGTTTGTCCCAAAACTCATGTTTGGTGGGTTTTTGGCACTTTCATTTCTGAAGGAACGGTGACGCAAAACTCGCGCGGAATGGCCGTTTTATCCACTGATGCACCAAAAAACTCGTAGTTGAATTTTTCGCAACGTACGCACCCAACCATGTCAGTTCAACCCAAAACTCATGTTTGGTCGGTTTTTGGCACTGTCATTTCTGAAGGAACGGTGGCGCAAAACTCATGCAAGATGGTTGTTTTATCCACTGATGCACCGAAAAACTCACAGTTGAATTTTTCGCAACGGACGCACCCAATCATGTCACTTTGACCCAAAACTCATGTTTGGTGGGTTTTGGCACTTTCATTTCCGACGGAACGGTGACGCAAAACTCGCGCGGAATGGCCGTTTTATCCACTGATGCACCAAAAAACACGCAGTTGAATTTTTCACAACAGACGCACCCAATCATGTCAGTTTGACCCAAAACTCATGTTTGGTGGGTTTTTGGGAGTTTCATTTCCGAAGGAACGGTGCCGCAAAACTCGCGCGGGATGGCCGTTTTATCCACTGATGCCCGGAAAAACTCGCAGTTGAATTTTTCAAAACGGACCCACCCAATCCTCTTAGTTTGTCCCAAAACTCATGTTTGGTGGGTTTTTGGCACTTTCATTTCTAAAGGAACGGTAACGCAAAACTCGCGCGGAATGACTGTTTTATCCACTGATGCACCAAAAAACTCGCAGTTGAATTTTTCACAACGGATGCACCCAACCAAGTCAGTTTGACCCAAAACTCATGTTTGGTGGGTTTTGGGGAGTTTCATTTCCAAAGGAACGGTGCCGCAAAACTCGCGTGGGATGGCCGTTTTATCCACTGATGCACCAAAAAACTCACAGTTGAATTTTTCAAAACGGACCCACCCAATTCTCTTAGTTTGTCCCAAAACTCATGTTTGGTGGGTTTCTGGCACATTCATTTTCGAAGGAACGGTGACGCAAAACTCGCACAGAATGACCATTTTATCCACTGATGCACCAAAAAAACTCGCAGTTGAATTTTTCGCAACGGACGCACCCAATCATGTCAGTTTGACCCAAAACTCATGTTTGGTGGGTTTTTGGCACTTTCATTTCCGAAGGAACGGTGCCGCAAAACTCGCGCCGGAGGGCTGTTTTATCCACTGATGCCCCGAAAAACTCACAGTTGAATTTTTCTAAACGGATCCACCGAATTCTCTTAGTTTGTCCCAAAACTCATGTTTGGTGGGTTTTTGGCACTTTCATTTCTGAAGGAACGGTGATTCAAAACTCGCGCGGAATGGTCGTTTTATCCACTGATGCACCAAAAAACTCGTAGTTGAATTTTTCACAACGGACGCACCCAATCATGTCAGTTTGACCCAAAACTCATGTTTGGTGGGTTTTGGGCACTTTCAATTCCGAAGGAACGGTGACGCAAAACTCGCGCGGAATGGCCGTTTTATCCACTAATGCACCAAAAAACTTGCAGTTGAATTTTTCACAACGGATGCACCCAATCATGTCAGTTTGACCCAAAACTCATGTTTGGTGGGTTTTTTGGAGTTTCATTTCCGACGGAACGGTGACGCAAAACTCGCGCGGAATGACCGTTTTATCCACTGATGCACCAAAAAACTCACAGTTGAATTTTTCACAACGGACGCACCCAATCATGTCAGTTTGACCCAAAACTCATGTTTGGTGGGTTTTTGGGAGTTTCATTTCCGAAGGAACGGTGCCGCAAAACTCGCGCGGGATGGCCGTTTTATCCACTGATGCCCCGAAAAACTTGGAGTTGAATTTTTCAAAACGGACCCACCCAATCCTCTTAGTTTGTCCCAAAACTCATGTTTGGTGGGGTTTTGGCACTTTCATTTCTGAAGGAACGGTAACGCAAAACTCGCGCGGAATGGCGGTTTTATCCACTGATGCACCAAAAAACTCGCAGTTGAATTTTTCATAACGGACGCACCCAATCATGTCAGTTTGACCCAAAACTCATGTTTGGTGGTGTTTTGGCACTTTCATTTCCGAAGGAACGGTGCCGCAAAACTCACGCGGAATGGCCGTTTTATCCACTAATGCACCAAAAAACTTGCAGTTGAATTTTTCACAACGGATGCACCCAATCATGTCAGTTTGACCCACAACAGATGTTTGGTTGGTTTTTGGGAGTTTCATTTCCGAAGGAACGGTGCCGCAAAACTCGCGCGGGATGGCCGTTTTATCCACTGATGCCCCGAAAAACTCGCAGTTGAATTTTTCAAAATGGACCCACCCAATCCTCCTAGTTTGTCCCAAAACTCATGTTTGGTGGGTTTCTGGTACTTTCATTTTCGAAGGAACGGTGACGCAAAACTCGCGCAGAATGGCCATTTTATCCACTGATCCACCAAAAAACTCGCAGTTGAATTTTTCGCAACAGACGCACCCAATCATGTCACTTTGACCCAAAACTCATGTTTGGTGGGTTTTTTGCAGTTTCATTTCCGGAGGAACAGTGCCGCAAAACTCGGGCGGGATGACCGTTTTATCCACTGATGCCCCAAAAAACTCGCAGTTGATTTTTTCAAAACAGACCCACCCAATCCTCTTAGTTTGTCGCAAAACTCATGTTTGGTGGGTTTTTGGCACTTTCATTTCCGAATGAACGGTGACGCAAAACTCTGGCGGAATGGCCGTTTTATCCACTGATGCACCAAAAAACTCGTAGTTGAATTTTTCGCAACGGACGCACCCAACCATGTCAGTTCGACCCAAAACTCATGTTTGGTCGGTTTCTGGCACTGTCATTTCTGAAGGAACGGTGGCGCAAAACTCGTGCAAGATGGCTGTTTTATCCACTGATGCACCGAAAAACTCACAGTTGAATTTTTCGCAACGGACGCACCCAATCATGTCACTTTGACCCAAAACTCATGTTTGGTGGGTTTTTGGCACTTTCATTTCCGACGGAACGGTGACGCAAAACTCGCGCGGAATGGCCGTTTTATCCACTGATGCACCAAAAAACTCGCAGTTGAATTTTTCACAACGGACGCACCCAATCATGTCAGTTTGACCCAAAACTCATGTTTGGTGGGTTTTTGGGAGTTTCATTTCCGAAGGAACGGTGCCGCAAAACTCGCGCGGGATGGCCATTTTATCCACTGATGCCCGGAAAAACTCGCAGTTGAATTTTTCAAAACGGACCCACCCAATCCTCTTAGTTTGTCCCAAAACTCATGTTTGGTGGGTTTTTGGCACTTTCATTTCTGAAGGAACGGTAACGCAAAACTCGTGCGGAATGACTGTTTTATCCACTGATGCACCAAAAAACTCGCAGTTGAATTTTTCACAACGGACGCACCCAATCATGTCAGTTTGACCCAAAACTCATGTTTGGTAGGTTTTGGGGAGTTTCATTTCCAAAGGAACGGTGCCGCAAAACTCGCGCGGGATGGCCGTTTTATCCACTGATGCACCAAAAAACTCGCAGTTGAATTTTTCAAAATGGACCCACCCAATTCTCTTAGTTTGTCCCAAAACTCATGTTTGGTGGGTTTCTGGCACATTCATTTTCGAAGGAACGGTGACGCAAAACTCGCACAGAATGACCATTTTATCCACTGATGCACCAAAAAACTCGCAGTTGAATTTTTCGCAACGGACGCACCCAATCATGTCAGTTTGACCCAAAACTCATGTTTGGTGGGATTTTGGCACTTTCATTTCCAAAGGAACGGTGCCGCAAAACTCGCGCCGGAGGGCTGTTTTATCCACTGATGCCCCGAAAAACTCACAGTTGAATTTTTCAAAACGGATCCACCGAATTCTCTTAGTTTGTCCGAAAACTCATGTTTGGTGGGTTTTTGGCACTTTCATTTCTGAAGGAACGGTGATTCAAAACTCGCGCGGAATGGTCGTTTTATCCACTGATGCACCAAAAAACTCGTAGTTGAATTTTTCACAACGGACGCACCCAATCATGTCAGTTTGACCCAAAACTCATGTTTGGTGGGTTTTGGGCACTTTTATTTTCGAAGGAACGGTGACGCAAAACTCGCGCGGAATGGCCGTTTTATCCACTAATGCACCAAAAAACTTGCAGTTGAATTTTTCACAACGGATGCACCCAATCATGTCAGTTTGACCCAAAACTCATGTTTGGTGGGTTTTTGGGAGTTTCATTTCCGACGGAACGGTGACGCAAAACTCGCGCGGAATGACCGTTTTATCCACTGATGCACCAAAAAACTCGCAGTTGAATTTTTCACAACGGACGCACCCAATCTTGTCAGTTTGACCCAAAACTCATGTTTGGTGGGTTTTTGGGAGTTTCATTTCCGAAGGAACAGTGCCGCAAAACTCGCGCGGGATGGCCGTTTTATCCACTGATGCCCCAAAAAACTTGCAGTTGAATTTTTCAAAACGGACCCACCCAATCCTCTTAGTTTGTCCCAAAACTCATGTTTGGTGGGGTTTTGGCACTTTCATTTCTGAAGGAACGGTAACGCAAAACTCGCGCGGAATGGCGGTTTTATCCACTGATGCACCAAAAAACTCGCAGTTGAATGTTTCACAACGGACGCACCCAATCATGTCAGTTTGACCCAAAACTCATGTTTGGTGGGGTTTTGGCACTTTCATTTCCGAAGGAACGGTGCCGCAAAACTCGCGCGGAATGGCCGTTTTATCCACTAATGCACCAAAAAACTTGCAGTTGAATTTTTCACAACGGATGCACCCAATCATGTCAGTTTGACCCAAAACTCATGTTTGGAGGGTTTTTGGGAGTTTCATTTCCGAAGGAACGGTGCCGCAAAACTCGCGCGGGATGGCCGTTTTATCCACTGATGCACTAAAAAACTCGTATTTGAATTTTTCACAACGGACGCACCCAATCATGTCAGTTTGACCCAAAACTCATGTTTGGTGGGTTTTTGGGAGTTTCATTTCCGAAGGAACGGTGCCGCAAAACTCGCGCGGGATGGCCGTTTTATCCACTGATGCCCGGAAAAACTCGCAGTTGAATTTTTCAAAACGGACCCACCCAATCCTCTTAGTTTGTCCCAAAACTCATGTTTGGTGGGTTTTTGGCACTTTCATTTCTGAAGGAACGGTAACGCAAAACTCGCGCGGAATGGCTGTTTTATCCACTGATGCACCAAAAAACTCGCAGTTGAATTTTTCACAACGGACGCACCCAATCATGTCAGTTTGACCCAAAACTCATGTTTGGTGGGTTTTGGGGAGTTTCATTTCCGAAGGAACGGTGCCGCAAAACTCGCGCGGGATGGCCGTTTTATCCACTGATGCACCAAAAAACTCGCAGTTGAATTTTTCAAAACGGACCCACCCAATTCTCTTAGTTTGTCCCCAAAACTCATGTTTGGTGGGTTTCTGGCACATTCATTTTCGAAGGAACGGTGACGCAAAACTCGCACAGAATGGTCATTTTATCCACTGATGCACCAAAAAACTCGCAGTTGAATTTTTCGCAACGGACGCACCCAATCATGTCAGTTTGACCCAAAACTCATGTTTGGTGGGTTTTTGGCACTTTCATTTCCGAAGAAACGGTGCCGCAAAACTCGCGCCGGATGGCTGTTTTATCCACTGATGCCCCGAAAAACTCACAGTTGAATTTTTCAAAACGGATCCACCGAATTCTCTTAGTTTGTCCCAAAACTCATGTTTGGTGGGTTTTTTGGCACTTTCATTTCTGAAGGAATGGTGATGCAAAACTCGCGCGGAATGGTCGTTTTATCCACTGATGCACCAAAAAACTCGTAGTTAAATTTTTCACAGCGGACGCACCCAATCATGTCAGTTTGACCCAAAACTCATGTTTGGTGGGTTTTTGGCACTTTATTTTCCGAAGGAACGGTGACGCAAAACTCGCGCGGAATGGCCGTTTTATCCACTAATGCACCAAAAAACTTGCAGTTGAATTTTTCACAATGGATGCACCCAATCATGTCAGTTTGACCCAAAACTCATGTTTGGTGGGTTTTTGGGAGTTTCATTTCCGAAGGAACGGTGCCGCAAAACTCGCGCGGGATGGCCGTTTTATCCACTGATGCCCCGAAAAACTCGCAGTTGAATTTTTCAAAACGGACCCACCCAATCCTCTTAGTTTGTCCCAAAACTCATGTTTGTTGGGTTTCTCGCACTTTCATTTTCGAAGGAACGGTGACGCAAAACTCGCGCAGAATGGACATTTTATCCACTGATGCACCAAAAAACTCGCAGTTGAATTTTTCGCAACGGACGCACCCAATCATGTCACTTTGACCCAAAACTCATGTTTGGTGGGTTTTTGGCAGTTTCATTTCCGGAGGAACAGTGCCGCAAAACTCGGGTGGGATGGCCGTTTTATCTACTGATGCCCCGAAAAACTCGCAGTTGAATTTTTCAAAACAGACCCACCCAATCCTCTTAGTTTGCCGCAAAACTCATGTTTGGTGGGTTTTTGGCACTTTCATTTCCGAATGAACGGTGACGCAAAACTCGGGCGGAATGGCCGTTTTATCCACTGATGCACCAAAAAACTCGTAGTTGAATTTTTCGCAACGGACGCACCCAACCATGTCAGTTCGACCCAAAACTCATGTTTGGTCGGTTTTTGGCACTGTCATTTCTGAAGGAACGGTGGCGCAAAACTCGTGCAAGATGGCTGTTTTATCCACTGATGCACCGAAAAACTCACAGTTGAATTTTTCGCAACGGACGCACCCAATCATGTTACTTTGACCCAAAACTCATGTTTGGTGAGTTTTTGGCACTTTCATTTCTGACGGAACGGTGACACAAAATTCGCGCGGAATGGCCGTTTTATCCACTGATGCACCAAAAAACTCGCAGTTGAATTTTTCACAACGGACGCACCCAATCATGTTAGTTTGACCCAAAACTCATGTTTGGTGGGTTTTTGGGAGTTTCATTTCCGAAGGAACGGTGCCGCAAAACACACGTGGGATGGCCGTTTTATCCACTGATGCCCTGAAAAACTCGCAAGTTGAATTTTTCAAAACGGACCCACCCAATCCTCTTAGTTTGTCCCAAAACACATGTTTGGTGGGTTTCTGGCACTTTCATTTTTGAAGGAACGGTGACGCAAAACTCGCGCAGAATGGCCATTTTATCCACTGATGCCCCAAAAAACTCGCAGTTGAATTTTTCGCAACGGACGCACCCAGTCATGTCACTTTGACGCAAAACTCATGTTTGGTGGGTTTTTGGCAGTTTCATTTCCGGAGGAACACTGCCGCAAAACTCGGGCGGGATGGCCGTTTTATCCACTGATGCCCCGAAAAACTCGCAGTTGAATTTTTCAAAACCGACCCACCCAATCCTCTTAGTTTGTCCCAAAACTCATGTTTGGTGGGTTTTTGGCACTTTCATTTCCGAAGGAACGGTGACGCAAAACTCGGGCGGAATGGCCGTTTTATCCACTAATGCACCAAAAAACTCGTAGTTGAATTTTTTGCAACGGACGCACCCAACCATGTCAGTTCGACCCAAAACTCATGTTTGGTCGGTTTTTGGCACTGTCATTTCTGAAGGAACGGTGGCGCAAAACTCGTGCAAGATGGCTGTTTTATCCACTGATGCACCAAAAAACTCACAGTTGAATTTTTCGCAACGGACGCACCCAATCATGTTACTTTGACCCAAAACTCATGTTTGGTGGGTTTTTGGCACTTTCATTTCCGAAGGAACGGTGCCGCAAAACTCGCGCGGGATGGCCGTTTTATCCACTGATGCCCGGAAAAACTCGCAGTTGAATTTTTCAAAACGGACCCACCCAATCCTCTTAGTTTGTCCCAAAACTCATGTTTGGTGGTTTTTTGGCACTTTCATTTCTGAACGAACGGTAACGGAAAACTCGCGCGGAATGGCTGTTTTATCCACTGATGCACCAAAAAACTCGCAGTTGAATTTTTCACAACGGACGCACCCAATGATGTCAGTTTGACCCAAAACTCATGTTTGGTTGGTTTTGGGGAGTTTCATTTCCGAAGGAACGGTGCCGCAAAACTCGCGCGGGATGGCCGTTTTATCCTCTGATGCACCAAAAAACTCGCAGTTGAATTTTTCAAAACGGACCCACCCAATTCTCTTAGTTTGTCCCAAAACTCATGTTTGGTGGGTTTCTGGCACATTCATTTTCGAAGGAACGGTGACGCAAAACTCGCACAGAATGGCCATTTTATCCACTGATGCACCAAAAAACTCGCAGTTGATTTTTTCGCAACGGACGCACCCAATCATGTCAGTTTGACCCAAAACTCATGTTTGGTGGGTTTTTGGCACTTTCATTTCCGAAGGAACGGTGCCGCAAAACTCGCGCCGGAGGGCTGTTTTATCCACTGATGCCCGGAAAAACTGACAGTTGAATTTTTCAAAACGGATCCACCGAATTCTCTTAGTTTGTCCCAAAACTCATGTTTGGTGGGTTTTTGGCACTTTCATTTCTGAAGGAACGGTGATGCAAAACTCGCGCGGAATGGCCGTTTTATCCACTGACGCACCAAAAAACTCGTAGTTGAATTTTTTGCAACGGACGCACCCAACCATGTCAGTTCGACCCAAAACTCATGTTTGGTCGGTTTTTGGCACTGTCATTTCTGAAGGAACGGTGGCGCAAAACTCGTGCAAGATGGCTGTTTTATCCACTGATGCACCGAAAAACTCACAGTTGAATTTTTCGCAACGGACGCACCCAATCATGTCACTTTGACCCAAAACTCATGTTTGGTGGGTTTTTGGCACTTTCATTTCCGACGGAACGGTGACGCAAAACTCGCGCGGAATGGCCGTTTTATCCACTGATGCACTAAAAAACTCGTAGTTGAATTTTTCACAACGAACGCACCCAATCATGTCAGTTTGACCCAAAACTCATGGTTGGTGGGTTTTTGGGAGTTTCATTTCCGAAGGAACGGTGCCGCAAAACTCGCGCGGGATGGCCGTTTTATCCACTGATGCCCGGAAAAACTCGCAGTTGAATTTTTCAAAACGGACCCACCCAATCCTCTTAGTTTGTCCCAAAACTCATGTTTGGTGGGTTTTTGGCACTTTCATTTCTGAAGAAACGGTAACGCAAAACTCGCGCGGAATGGCTGTTTTATCCACTGATGCACCAAAAAACTCGCAGTTGAATTTTTCACAACGGACGCACCCAATCATGTCACTTTGAAGCAAAACTCATGTTTGGTGGGTTTTGGGGAGTTTCATTTCCGAAGGAACGGTGCCGCAAAACTCGCGCGGGATGGCCGTTTTATCCACTGATGCACCAAAAAACTCGCAGTTGAATTTTTCAAAACGGACCCACCCAATTCTCTTAGTTTGTCCCCAAAACTCATGTTTGGTGGGTTTCTGGCACATTCATTTTCGAAGGAACGGTGACGCATAACTCGCACAGAATGGTCATTTTATCCACTGATGCACCAAAAAACTCGTAGTTGAATTTTTCGCAACGGACGCACCCAATCATGTCAGTTTGACCCAAAACTCATGTTTGGTGGGTTTTTGGCACTTTCATTTCCGAAGGAACGGTGCCGCAAAACTCGCGCCGGATGGCTGTTCTATCCATTGATGCCCTGAAAAACTCACAGTTGAATTTTGCAAAACGGATCCACCGAATTCTCTTAGTTTGTCCCAAAACTCATGTTTGGTGGGTTTTGGCACTTTCATTTCTGAAGGAACGGTGATGCAAAACTCGCGCGGAATGGTCGTTTTATCCACTGATGCACCAAAAAACTCGTAGTTAAATTTTTCACAGCGGACGCACCCAATCATGTCAGTTTGACCCAAAACTCATGTTTGGTGGGTTTTTGGCACTGTCATTTCCGACGGAACGGTGACACAAAACTCGCGCGGAATGGCCGTTTTATCCACTGATGCACCAAAAAACTCGCAGTTGAATTTTTCACAACGGACGCACCCAATCATGTTAGTTTGACCCAAAACTCATGTTTGGTGGGTTTTTGGGAGTTTCATTTCCGAAGGAACAGTGCCGCAAAACTCACGTGGGATGGCAGTTTTATCCACTGATGCCCTGAAAAACTCGCAAGTTGAATTTTTCAAAACGGACCCACCCAATCCTCTTAGTTTGTCCCAAAACTCATATTTGGTGGGTTTCTGGCACTTTCATTTTCGAAGGAACGGTGACGCAAAACTCGCGCAGAATGGCCATTTTATCCACTGATGCCCCAAAAAACTTGCAGTTGAATTTTTCGCAACGGACGCACCCAGTCATGTCACTTTGACGCAAAACTCATGTTTGGTGGGTTTTTGGCAGTTTCATTTCCGGAGGAACACTGCCGCAAAACTCGGGCGGGATGGCCGTTTTATCCACTGATGCCCCGAAAAACTCGCAGTTGAATTTTTCGAAACCGACCCACCCAATCCTCTTAGTTTGTCCCAAAACTCATGTTTGGTGGGTTTTTGGCACTTTCATTTCCGAAGGAACGGTGACGCAAAACTCGCGCGGAATGGCCGTTTTATCCACTGATGCACCAAAAAACACGTAGTTGAATTTTTCGCAACGGACGCACCCAACCATGTCAGTTCCACCCAAAACTCATGTTTGGTCGGTTTTTGGCACTGTCATTTCTGAAGGAACGGTGCCGCAAAACTCGTGCAAGATGGCTGTTTTATCCACTGATGCACCAAAAAACTCGCAGTTGAATTTTTCAAAACGGACCCACCCAATTCTCTTAGTTTGTCCCCAAAACTCATGTTTGGTGGGTTTCTGGCACATTCATTTTCGAAGGAACGGTGACGCAAAACTCGCACAGAATGGCCATTTTATCCACTGATGCACCAAAAAACTCGCAGTTGAATTTTTCGCAACGGACGCACCCAATCATGTCAGTTTGACCCAAAACTCATGTTTGGTGGGTTTCTGGCACTTTCATTTCCGAAGGAACGGTGCCGCAAAACTCGCGCCGGAGGGCTGTTCTATCCATTGATGCCCCGAAAAACTCACAGTTGAATTTTTCAAAACGGACCCACCCAATCCTCTTAGTTTGACCCAAAACTCATGGTTGGTGGGTTTTTGGGAGTTTCATTTCCGAAGGAACGGTGCCGCAAAACTCGCGCGGGATGGCCGTTTTATCCACTGATGCCCGGAAAAACTCGTAGTTGAATTTTTCAAAACGGACCCACCCAATCCTCTTAGTTTGTCCCAAAACTCATGTTTGGTGGGTTTTTGGCACTTTCATTTCTGAAGGAACGGTAACGCAAAACTCGCGCGGAATGGCTGTTTTATCCACTGATGCACCAAAAAACTCGCAGTTGAATTTTTCACAACGGACGCACCCAATCATGTCACTTTGAAGCAAAACTCATGTTTGGTGGGTTTTGGGGAGTTTCATTTCCGAAGGAACGGTGCCGCAAAACTCGCGCGGGATGGCCGTTTTATCCACTGATGCACCAAAAAACTCGCAGTTGAATTTTTCAAAACGGACCCACCCAATTCTCTTAGTTTGTCCCCAAAACTCATGTTTGGTGGGTTTCTGGCACATTCATTTTCGAAGGAACGGTGACGCATAACTCGCACAGAATGGTCATTTTATCCACTGATGCACCAATAAACTCGCAGTTGAATTTTTCGCAACGGACGCACCCAATCATGTCAGTTTGACCCAAAACTCATGTTTGGTGGGTTTTTGGCACTTTCATTTCCGAAGGAACGGTGCCGCAAAACTCGCGCCGGATGGCTGTTCTATCCATTGATGCCCCGAAAAACTCACAGTTGAATTTTGCAAAACGGATCCACCGAATTCTCTTAGTTTGTCCCAAAACTCATGTTTGGTGGGTTTTTGGCACTTTCATTTCTGAAGGAACGGTGATGCAAAACTCGCGCGGAATGGTCGTTTTATCCACTGATGCACCAAAAAACTCGTAGTTAAATTTTTCACAGCGGACGCACCCAATCATGTCAGTTTGACCCAAAACTCATGTTTGGTGGGTTTTTGGCACTTTCATTTCCGAAGGAACGGTGACGCAAAACTCGCGCGGAATGGCCGTTTTATCCACTAATGCACCAAAAAACTTGCACTTGAATTTTTCACAACGGATGCACCCAATCATGTCAGTTTGACCCAAAACTCATGTTTGGTGGGTTTTTGGGAGTTTCATTTCCGAAGGAACGGTGCCGCAAAACTCGCGCGGGATGGCCGTTTTATCCACTGATGCCCCGAAAAACTCGCAGTTGAATTTTTCAAAACGGACCCACCCAATCCTCTTAGTTTGTTCTAAAACTCATGTTTGGTGTGGTTTGGGCACTTTCATTTCTGAAGGAACGGTGACAAAAAACTCGCGCGGAATGGCCGTTTTATCCACTGTTGCACCAAAAAACTCGCAGTTGAATTTTTCACAACGGATGCACCAATGATGTCAGTTTGACCCAAAACTCATATTTGGTGGGTTTTTGGGAGTTTTATTTCCGAAGGAACGGTGCCGCAAAACTCGCGCGGGATGGCCGTTTTATCCACTGATGCCCCGAAAAACACGCAGTTGAATTTTTCGCAACAGATGCACCCAATCATGTCAGTTTGTCCCAAAACTCATGTTTGGTGGGTTTTTGGCACTGTTATTTCTGAAGGAACGGTGCCGCAAAACTCGTGCAAGATGGCTGTTTTATCCACTGATGCACCGAAAAACTCACAGTTGATTTTTTCGCAACGGACGCACCCGATCATGTCACTTTGACCTAAAACTCATGTTTGGTGGGTTTTTGGCACTTTCATTTCCCTAGGAACGGTGCCGCAAAACTCGCGTGGGATGGCTGTTTTATCCACTGATGCCCTGAAAGCTCACAGTTGAATTTTTCAAAACGGACCCACCCAATCCTCTTAATTTGGTCCCAAAACTGATGTTTGGTGGGGTTTGGGCACTTTCATTTCTGAAAAAAACGTTACGGAAAACTCGTGTGGAATGGTCGTTTTATCCACTGATGCACCAAAAAACTCGCAGTTGAATTTTTCACAACGAACGCACCCAATCATGTCAGTTTGACCCAAAAACTCATGTTTGGTGGGGTTTTGGGAGTTTCATTTCCGAAGGAACGGTGCCGCA